>JAVSCE010018931.1:0-175708 GCA_032199065.1 Smutsia gigantea
CATGGTTCCCTGTCAACTACCAAACTGTGGTAACCTGAGGCCATGTGCTCAGAATCCCAGCTGCGTGTCTTACATGAGGCCACACTAGCTTACCACCTGTCCCCTCAGTTTGGCCCCTGTTTGATCATACCCTGTACCTGTTACATACCCTTTTCTCACCTCTGTTTACCTCTGTGTCCCGAAAGGTTCATTTCCATTACCCTCTTTCATGGGACATTTTTTGATTCTCCACACCCAGGTATGATAGATTTAAACCCTGGTGCACCTTAGCTGACCGTTACCCTATCACGTTTTGCCTTCTGTTACAGCTCTTAGGTCCTGATTCTGCTTCTCCACACTAGGTTGCCATTCCAGCAAGCCACCCACTGGGCTCCCCGCAACATCTCCTAACTCTAGCTTTGCCACCTGACTGCATTTCCAAGACTGCCAGATGGATAGTTTGGTTTCAATGATATTCTGCAACCTTTTTTTGTTGTTGTTATTTTTGTTTTTCTCTGAAAGTTAGGGACATAATCTTAGCTTGAAATGTAGGTATTGTCTACTTTCATTATGCAATATTTTATTTCATTGCATCATACTATCTGACAGTCATTTCTGTATTATTTGGTATGTGCAACATTAAAATTTGGCTGCATAAAAATGTTAAGTTCCATACAGTAGAAAAGTCATCACAAATTCAAATCATAAAGACACATAGACAGAAAAAATACACACAATCCATGTGATGGTCTAATTCCCATGATGTACAAAGGGCTTTTCCAAATCACTAGGAGAAAGATAGTCCAATAGGAGAATGGGCAGAATTCATTCATTGAAAAAGTTATAAATGGTCAGTAAACAAGAGAAAGGAAACTTCTTTTTTAATCAGAAAATAGTAAGTTAAAATGAGATAACATATTTATAGCCTACAAAGATTAAGACAAAACATTTGTACTCATTGTTGATAAGGAATAAGCATTGCCACTTACCTGTCAATGGTGGCAACCTTTTGGAAAAGTCATTTGGCAATTCCCTTTCTATGGATTTACCCTACCATTATGCTTGCATAACTGGGCTATGCTACATGTAAGGCATTTGTGTCACTGCAGTGTAATTAAAAACTGCCTAATAAGGGGGGAATTGGTTAAAAATTACTGGAATATCCATACAGTGGAAAACTGAACAAAATACTCGATAGCAGTTCAAAAAAAAATGCCGTAATTCCCTATATACTGAAAGGGAAAGATGTCCAACACCTATGAACCAATACAGAAAGATATAAGGGCAGTTCTCGAGACAAAAATAATTTAAAGTAATGCCTTGTCTTATGATCAGTAACATTCACAATTTAGAACTCTGTGAATACCGAAACAGGAAAACCTCATAGTCAGAGTTGTAGAAAACAAGTAGAAGATCTTACCCTTCTATGGTTGAAGTTTTTAAAACCCTTATTTAAGGATAATAAACCTGTATTATCTATTCTCATAACCACAACTTTCTCTTGTTCCCCTTACGGTTGGCAAGACGAATCCCAGGAGTTTAGTAATCCTGCTGTCTTATCACCAGCTAAATGAGAAGATTTGCTGTAGAAGTCACTCTTTCAGATTGATGCTATTTATTTTTCCCTGGCACACAAAAGGTTGCTAAGCATCCCCTGGTCAGGGTCTGCCAGCCCTTTACACTGGTAATTGCATTGTTCCACGTCTTCATCAAGGACTCCCTTGCCAGCGGGTTTTTGGGAGGGACAAGTGTCAAGGATGAGAAGCCTCAGTGAAGTACCAGGGACTGAGCGAAGGTGACACAGCTCAGGTGATTCTACAAAACTTGTCAGTCTGCTGCCCAAATAAATGCCTAGAGTGCGTAAAACACGGAGCACGGTGAACCCCAGGAAGAAAAATCAATTGCGATTCATATTTCATATGTCTGTTGCTTGTGAAAGCATGCCAGTGGTTTGTTCGGCGGGCAGCTTCTCCTCTCCTGTTGTCTCCTTTCTCTCCTCATTTCTAATGGCTGTGCCTTTCTGATTAGCAGTGAAGCAAACTTTGGGGCTTTCTGTACTGTCCACCTTAGTATTCTCATTACTTGTGCCCCACCCTGGGTTTGATCAGTGCCTCGAACTCTAGGCAAGTGTAGACCATGCAGTACAAAAGGCTCTTTTGCTTGGAGATTCTGGAAGATTTGGGTGTTTTCTTACTTATTTGCTTACCCGTTTTGCTTTAAGGTCCGAGCAGGGTGTTGTGGAAGGAGTCATCTTTCATCAGGAAGAGTTATTCATTGCTTAGCATTTTAAACGTCAGAATTGCTTTTTTTGCAGTTCTGACCATAAATGCTTTTTTCTTTTTTTTTAATCAAGATGGGGGGACCATAACACCTGCTAATTTTGAAAATCACCCAATCTGTCTCTCCTAGCAGCCCTTCGCACTCCTGCCCTCACCGCAAGTCTTCCTCATGTGAAGCTACTTTTGGATTCGTAGCCCTTCTATGGACCCAGATGTCATAGGGACAGAGAAAATGCCGCTCTCTTTATGGATTACTGTTAGGTCAACAAAACTTTGGCAGCATTGATTAACTTGACAGTGAGTAGAGCAGTACATTTATCACTTATGGCTGTGCTGTAGAAAATCTAATAAGAGGCAAACAATTCCCTTTAGAGCAGTAACAGGTTCACTGTGGCTAACAGTGCGTGCACTGGAAATTTCTGCCTTTAAATTATCCCCTTGACGCTGGTTGGGTCATTGACTCAAAGCTTCTGCACTTCTGTAGTCAAGCTCTTGTTATTAATTTCATCAGTTATGTGACTTAAATATTTAAATTGTTATGTATATGTAGTGGTTTTTTATTTTGAAATCTGAGCATATGAATTAGATACAGTTCTAGAATGAGGATTTTTAACTAATAGCTAGAAATAAGAGAGTTCTGTTGTGTGAAGCTAGGAATATCACCAAGAAATTACTTCCCATATCAGTGCTATATAATTCAGCTTGTTTCATAGTGGAGCACTTTGGGGAAATTTTAGTCTCAGCTAAATACTTTGTGCAGAAACATGTTTGTAATAGTCTTTGATGTGAAATGACTATAGATGTACTTACAGAAATTTGGTGAGATTTTTCTTTTTCTTTTTTTGAGATAGTCCACTAAAACTTTTAATACTCATTCTCTTTCCTTCTACATATTAAAAAGCATTACTCAACTTCCCCATGTATCATTGAGATATTTAGCAGTGCCCTTAGGTATACATGTGAAGAAACAGGACAAAATATGTGTATTGGGTAACACAATTATCTAATGATCAGAAAGGTGTGTGAGATGAATTCAGATCAGGGTCAGGTATAAAATGGTTAAGTGTTAAACTGTGCTGTAATAGTTACCTGAAAAAACTAGAGAGTATTTGATGAATAGGTAATTCTTGTCACTTTTATAGTGTACAGAAAATCTTTAGACATGCTAGAAGAAAGCCATCTTCTTGGGTATTTCTTCTCACCTGACAGTGTTTTTCTTTCTATTAAACTGCTTTGTAGATTTTCTAGAAGGATATCTACCTTATCTTATTTTCCTATTCTTGTTCTACACTAAAATTCACAGTTCAGCTACAGAGATCTGGTTAAAATTGAAACAAATTCCCGTTTTTTCATGCTTTGGATTTTGCTAGGAAACAGACTTGAATTGGAGGGCTTTTGCACGGTAGCATTGTGAGATGATATACTTCTCTTTGTTGGGAGAAAAGTATTCTGCCTGAATCAATTGTCAAGAGATTTACTATAATATGGCAGCTTGTGGTATGATGAAAAGAAACGTGCACAGGAAATTCCCACAGCAGTTTGTTTTTAGAAGAACAACAGAGTTCACCTGAAACATGAATACATTGGAAACCAAGACTTAATAAGACAGAGCGTAGAAAGAGCTAAAAGGCTGCTGCCAAAGGTCTGGGTCAGTGATCTCATCCAATATTTGTCTTTGGGATTCTGAAAGGCATATAAACCAAAATTACTTTTTCTTGAGCTTTGAGAAGGACTGGCTTGAATCAGTAATATTCAAGCCTGTTGATGTTAGTGTTTTGATTTAATTCACTGAAATGAGTTCTCCTGTTTAACTCACAGGGTAAATGTAACGTATCTCTGTTCTAAAAGCAGTCTTTTCTGAAAGAGCCACGTCTAGCACTCAGGTTACAATCGCAGTACCCCCACCACTTGCCCTAGTGAACAGAGGCCATGTATTGATTAACTATCACACTGGCATCAGAACTACTCTTAGGATTCAATTTTTTTGTTGTTTTGCATATTTTATTGATCAAAGTGGTAAATGAGCATCAAGCGTGCAAGAAGACGATGAATTGTTTACTTGCATAAAATAACCTTTCAATAAGGGAAGATGCATGGCTTACACTTTGGTTCTGTTCTGCGGCCCGAAGCAGATGGCATTCAGCTGCTATTGATTTGCTTCCATAGTTAAGGAGCAGCCTGCAGCTCTGCATGCCCACTGCATTGTCAAAGGGGGTGTAGATTTGGGGACCAGGATGGAAGCCAGGAAGGACTGACTAACCCTTTCTAAAACCCTAAGGAAAAAAGAAATCTTACTTGGAAACCGTGATCATCTATTTAAATGGAGACTTGGATTAATGGAATAAGATGTGTGCTGTGCTTTTAAATAAGGAACATTTGTGGTCATCTCTTATGCCGATGTTTCCAGGGAATAGCAAATAGAGTAAGAATCACAGGATACTAATTTTTAGCATG
Organism: Smutsia gigantea; assembly: GCA_032199065.1. Taxonomy (NCBI): domain Eukaryota; kingdom Metazoa; phylum Chordata; class Mammalia; order Pholidota; family Manidae; genus Smutsia; species Smutsia gigantea. The sequence continues at coordinate 4,713 of JAVSCE010018931.1, forward strand.
CTGTATTTTAAGAAAATAAATAAAATCTTTCTTCCTGCCTTTGGCATACAATCAGGTCATCTTCAGATGTATCAGGTAATGTCCACAGCTGAGCCTTCCGGCCTTAAATGTACATGGACAAGTAAGCTGTGCTGACAGCCCACTTCTTAGTTACCGGTCGGGCATCCGCATTTATGCAGCAGTCCACCCAAAGCCTTGGTCAGCAATTACATTTGGTTTTGAAATGCCTTTCCATAATAGGTAGTTACAGATGTTGAATTTATAAATATTTTCCTTGAAGCTGTGTCCAACATTGACTTTACGTCTCAGAAACTAAGGACAAACTAACCTACCGGTTGTGAGGTTTTTTTCCCCCCCTTTCAGACTACTTTAATACTGAAAACCACTTGGCAAAAACCATGTGAACAAACAATAAATATATTTACATAAGAAAACATGGATTTGTTATTCAGTAATATACATATTAGTCAGCTCAGCCAAATAGCTTAATTTTTTTTTTGCAACTTACAATTTTAAGTATAAGTAAAATATTCTTTTAACCTTTATGATGAAGCTGCTTGCTCATAATAGCAGAACTTTGCAGACCTCCTTCACCGGGTCCTTCTCATAAATAAGCTGTTATTACAAATTATTGTTCTAAAAGCATTCCCATATTTGTTATTCCTTATAAAGGAAACGGTTTATTATAGGCTGTTTTGCTTGTTCAGCGCGGAGTGGGGTCAAGTTTGTTGAGTCCCAAGTGGGTTGTGAATAAATGTTAAGTAAGCTCTGTCTCTTCCTTTCCTCTACCTCTACCCTCGAAATAAAGATTTTAGGAGGTGAGTTTAATTAATTTACTATTGTAACAAAAGGCAGTTGCTTTTCTCATTTCCTTTTCTTCTTCTAGTACCAGAAAACCCAACTCATTTTTCCAACCTTTCACACAAGAGACAAGCTTGGAAGTATAACGGGTTTACAGTGAAAGAGGTGTGCTTGAAACGCAGGTGTGTTGAGCGGCTGGCAGGCCTCACTGGGCTTCCCCACGTTCTGCTTTCTCCACCTCCCTTCCTTCAGGCAGCATGATGCAGAGAAACCTACTCAGTGCTTTTCCTGTGATTTGCATGCTCTCATTTCCAAGGTAGTAAGACAAGACTAAGACTAGCTGGCATCGGGTTTGTCACACTCAAAAGAGAATTGAGAAGAGAGAAGCCCTTTCCTTCCCTGCACACTGTGGGCAGGTGAGCAGGACAACCTGGAAAGGAGGGGCAGGACCAGGCTCATTCCTTGTGTCTAACAACCAAGAGCTGGTCAGTGAGGTGAAAGGTCATCAGCAAGCTGAAGGTCCAGCAGGCTGAAGATGCAGATGGTATCATAGGAGAGAGTAGAAGGCTTCAAAGCCAAGCTACCAGCGCTCAGTTTGCATGCCAATGTGTTGATTGTGAAAAAATTAAACCATGGTTAGGATTGACTGGCTCAGATAGATAGATGTAAAGTTATTGAAATCTCTCTTAAATTCCTCATTTGGGATTTGTCCTAATTGCAGTAATTTGGGCCAATTTAGTATGTTTTAAGCAGGTAAGTACTATTTCTACCTGATGTACAACTGTGTATACAAAAAGTGGTATGTTTAATTAGTCTTTTATTAGAAAAAAGAAATTCCTCCCCATTCTCTTGGCAACATCTGACGCCAAGATCAGCCGTGTTTAACAAACATTTTGCTGACCCAAGGAAAACTTGCTCAGCATCTTATAGGATTTTTTAGCCAAATCAACTAACAATTAGGCTTTTAAATGTTAGTTACAGGAGAGTGAAAAGAGAGAAAGGATGCACTTTTTTGTAGCTTTACTGAGGTAACTTACCAGGAAATCCATGTTATAAGTGTGCAGCCATTTTTTAGTAAATGTATACAGGTGTGTGACCATCAGCACAATTCAGTTTTAGATTTCCCTTATGCCCACAGAATCTACTTTTTCACCTGGACAGTTTGAGCAACTTTTATCCTAACCTTGAAAAATGAAATACACACTAACGATTGGCCATGCGTCCTTTTTCTTACTCATTAATCTTTTGACTCACTCCTCCCTGGTCTGCTTAAGGTTTGGAAGGTGACTTGTCCCTGCAGCGTAGCCTTGAAAGGTTATAGCCGTATCTTAAAATATGGCTTTTGGAACATGCACTACCGGGCAACCAAGAGAAAGAGGTAGAAGGTAGGAACGGGGACAGAGGACAGCGGGAGACAGAGAGATGGGAAGAAAGTAATTTAACTCATTTTATTTGTGCCTTTGTCATTTCCTCCTTCACATACATGTATTTTCCAGGGAGGAATGGCTGGTAGGTAACAGGAACTTTTTCCATGTGAATTTCATCCCTGACTTCCCCAACAGTAGAGAATTGCTGGCAGGAAGAAGAAGGGAGACTTAGGTTTTTTGAGCACCTGCTGTGTTTGGAGAATCTCATTACTTCCTAGCTGCAGTGGGGTTGAACTGAAGGAACGATTGTGTCATATTCCAGGGCTCTTTATCGCCTGGTGGAGATTGCCGTCTGTTTTAAGCAGTTATTTTAGCACATGTTTGATCCTAGTGTATTTAGCATGTAAAATGTAGAATTTTGCCCCAGATTAATTGCTTTATGTATTGCAAAACTTTATCATTATAGACAACTAATTATTATTTGTGTGACTGGAGACAAAGACCTATGGGTCCTCCAAAAGGGTAATTGATAACAGAAGCATTTCTCACAGAATAAATTTCACAGTTGTCAGAATATGTAGCATACTGTCAACAACTGGGGAAAGGATGCCAGCGTTGAGTACATATTGGGCATTTTCGGTGGGTGCTCCCTACTGCAGAGCTAATTACTAAACCATAATCTTTGCCTTGAGGAGTTTGGTTTGGCTATTCAGATATCTAAGCAAATAACTACAGTTGTAATATGTTTGTTTGGAAGAAATGTGTGCAGTAGTACATGAACACTAAAGGAGATGAATTTGGTTTGTTATGTGCATGGTTCAGAGAAGTTAGCTTTCAACAAAGCATTTTAGTAGAATAAGAACTGGCATTAAATTTAAAAGTAAGAGTAACAGAGGTTAAGTCCATCCACAGGAGATTTTCTTAAATTATCTACAATGAAGAATACATTTTAAAATTATTAATGTTATTTAATACATTAAGTAATGTATTTGTTTACTCATTAGCTATTTAAACTTGGAAAGCTTTTAACTTTTTTAAAAAAGCTGTATCGATTTTTCTTTCATTTCCATGCCCTTTTTTTCTCCTAAATGGAATACTGTTTAAATTTTCCATATCTTGGTGACTTTTGCATAATGGAAGGGCATCTTATAGTTTCTCTTCTCTTTTGTTCTTTGCCTGCTTTAACCCAGTTAGATCGTGTGATTTTTTTTAAGCATTGTTGAATGTTTGGCTCTACCATCCACATACACAAAGAACATAAACCATTTTCCTTAGAGTCTGTTCATCTCAAAGTTAGATTCCTCTGAGTCACTGATCAGGCCAGACTTTTAGGCCAAGCCCAGGAGCTAGCTTATGCTTAGTGTAACTCCACCTTCGCCAGCATCCTTCAAATACAAGCAGAAAAATGACGGGCAGTTATTTGAAAACTGATTATATTGCTTCTATTTTATTTAGAGTGAATTAGTATATTTGAAAAGACCCTGCTGGGTTTGCTACATATACATATTAATTGTTCATTAAATTAATAGAAAGCCACTGGAAAATCACTGAGCCCCATTGGTTTGGTACAGTGTCAGCATCACTTGTTCCTTCCAGAGTAACCCACTTTGCATTAAGTAGTGAAGAAATGCCTTTTCTAGCAACACTGGGTTTAGTGGTTGAGATTTCAAACACAGATACAGATCCGCCACCCTCCTCTCTGCAGGTCGTTCCCGCCTTACACGTGTAGTATGATCGTCACGGCAATCTGTTGAAAAGTCTTAACTTGAAAGGTAGTTTATCCTGTAGAAATAGAAATAGCCAATTTGTTTCTAAGCATTCTAAACATTTCAGAGTCTATTCTAAGAGCAGCAAAGGCACACTACAAAAATTGCATTTTTGTCATTTTTTTTTTTATTTCGACGTTTCAGGCTGATCCTTCTCTTATCTCTACACAAATGACACGGTTAGTGAAGCTGAGGATATCGAGGCTTAAAGAAGCTCCTAAAAAATGAGTGCATTAACCCGCAGTGCACTGAATTCCCTGAGTGTCTTGCATTCTGCTGCTCAGATTGAAGTGGGCACCTGCTGGGTAATGTAATTAGTTTCAGAAGGAATGTCACATCAGTCCTCAGGAGTTTACCCTGACCCAAAAACCCTCCTAAGAAAATATCAGTGAGACAAAACAAGAAAAGTTCACACAGTTGGGAAGCTTCTTCTCACTGTGTTATTCGCTATTCGGAGGCATGTTTTAAAAGAGTCCTATTTGCTCTCTGGCTCAGCTATTGTTTGGTTGCGAAGTGGTGCTAAAAACAAGATTGATCTAGCAAGTAGCTGTTTTCCTCTTCCAAAAAGGAAGACGTGGTGGGCTGTGTAAAAAATAGCAGACATTTGAAATTTAACAATAGTTTTTAGCACTCATTATGTTAGATCTAAAAAACAAAGACAAATTAAGGCTTGTTAATTTCACCTACTTTTTTTCACTAAAAAGTGTACTGAACAGGCTGTTTCCAATTTCCCTTTTTATCCTTATTGATGTTTGCTTATAATGAGCTGTAATAAAGGGGTTGAAAGGGTCTCATGGGAGGAGCACGATAAGTCTGACACCAAATGGTAGCCTGGTTGTGCTGTGTGGTTTATCTTTCCCAAGTCTTAGATGAGCGATCGCCTATTCTGTTGGCAGTGTGTGAGCCGCATCATCCAGCTTTGTGGCCCTCTTTGTCCCCACCCCCTCCACGACCACCTCCTCCTTGGGTGAGTCTGCCTCTGTGTTCAGCCACACCTTGGCTGTGCTCCAGAGCCTGTGGGAGAGGCTGGGAGTCCACTTCTAGCTAGAGGGTGAAGGGGAAGCAGCTGACCCTTGAGGGACCAGAAGAAGCCGTAGGATGCCTTCAGGAACAGAGTGCAGCTGGGAAATAGTCCAAGACTGGATTCTCAGTTTACCGTCACCAAGGTGAAGGGTTAGGCAGTCCACCTTGGAGGATCTGGGCTTGCTGTTATTAAGAAGGGAGAATCATCTAACATCTCAGAGTCAGTTTTCTCTTGATCTTATCTACCTCAAGGGTGGTTATGAGGATGAAGTGACCCAGCATATATGAAGCTTCTCAGCAAGCCATAAAATATTATGTACATATTAGATATGACTGTTTTTCCTAAGCAAATGCCTTGTTTAATTTCCTGCTTGTCTGTAAATCCTTGCTCCAAAATTCTGGAGCCACTGCTGGAGGTACTGTTACCTCCCAGAGTATAACAGTCCATGGGACACTACAGTTATAAAGTTTCTCCTTATATTAAGCCAAAATTTACGTTCTCAGTTTTTACCTTTGCTGGCCCCAGTTCCTCCTGGGACAGCACCGCGTGCCTTCACAGCCCTGTCTTGGATACAGAGGTAAAGGAGGCAGGCCCTGGGGCTGGATTTGCATGGACAAAACTCAAGTAAACGTATAAATGAAATAATTCCAAGTGCTTTCAAGGAAACAAGTGAGTGAGAAAAGGTTATCAAGGAGTGAGAGAGTGCCCAGATGAGGGGATGGAGGAAGGGGGGCAGGTTTTTTTCATAGGAGGGGGGTTGTTTGTTTTTTAAGGAAACACCCAAGTTCCTCTTTGAACAGTTTGAATTGACAATGTCTGTGGGAAATTCAAATAGAGATGTTAAACACGAGTGGTCATCTTGTTGAGTGCTGGCGCCTCAGAAGCCGAGTGAGGTGAGGACAAAAGTAGTCATGAATTTAGCAACACACAGATGTGCCATCTTACCAGGCTGAGAAAGATGGAAGCCCAGGCCAGTTTGTGGAGGGTGGTGTAGGGCATGGCCTGGAGATAAGAAAGGGAGTCGGCAGCTGGAGAACACTGCAAAGAGCCTTTGCCACGAAAGGAAACAGAGAAATAAGCTGTATCCTCTGAGGGGCAGTTTTGGTTCGTTGATTTTGCTCTGCTGTTTTAAAATGAGATACTGGAGCATGTGTATATGCTGATGAGAACGATTCAGCAGAGAGCATAGAAAGATGAATGGATAGTGGGCGGACAGAATCAGTGAACAGGCAGAGGAGAGAAGGACGATAACTAAGGAAATAAATATTTGAGGGCAGCATCAAGAGGTGGGCTGAGAGAGCAGACCTGGAGGAGGTGGCCTCTGATAGAAGGAGGCCACTTCCTCCATGGTGGCCGAAGGCGGGAGAGAGGCTGAAGGAGGGGTCATGCAGGCCGAGCAGGTGGGGTGAATATGGGGGAGAGCAAGTCCAGTGGCTCTCATATATTCATTGAACTGTGAAGAGTGGCTGTCAGCTGAAACCGTGGGTGGAGAAAGGGTAAAGGACACGCCCAGAGAAAAGGAATGGAAGGTGGTTTCTCTGGAGCAGTGGCTCTCAGCATGTGGTTCCTGCACAGTGGCTTCACATCTGGGAACCTGGGAATTTCTTTGAAATGCAGATACTGAGGACCAGCCCCAGACCTACTGTATCAGAACTCTGGAGATGGGACCCAGCAATCTGGTTTTAACGAACCCTCTGGATGATTCTGATGCTGGCTAAAGTTTGAGAACCATTGTTCTAGAGAAAAATAGCAAGACAGTATCTTGTGGAGAAGAGCTTGAATTTAAAGTGAAACCAGGTGGTCTGTATGGTGTGGTTTTCTCAGTGTTCAGCAGCTTGGGTTGAGCATGGGTAAGAAGAGGCAGTAGAATTCAGCTGGGACTAGGGTGTCCTGACAACAGGGGAGGGTGTGATGGGGTTGGAGGCTTTTCAGGGAACTAATTATGATGGTAGATCATGGAATCTTAAGCTGGACAAGGAGAGCAGAAAAGTCAGAGGGGGCTGATGGAAGTGAGAAATCCAGGCCAAGGTCTCACTGATAGGGGCAGTGCCTTAGTAAAGCAGAGCTGGGTCACGTCTGAGCTTGCTGGCCCACAGAGATGGTGCTTTGAAGACCTGACTGAATGCATTCTGTGTAAAAATTTCATAGAACACATACTTCGGCCAGTGTGTATGCATTAATGCATACATGAAGAGGCCAGGAAATTATGGCATAGTTTGCTTACATACAAGGCACGAGCTTTTTTAAAAATAATGACGCAAGTGCAACCACTTAAGAAAGTGTTTCCTTTCTTCAATCAGCTATTTAAATTATTCAGTGTCTGTAATTGATTGTTTTTTCTCATACTATACTGCTACTGAGAATAATAATAGTAACATTTATTAGGTGCTTTCACTATGCCAGGCACTGTAGCCATCTCTTTATCGGCATGAGTTTTAATCTCATCATGACTACAACCTCCAAGGTCGATACTTATTATTGACCCTAGTGAAGCACAGAGGACCTAAGAAACTTAGGCCTAAGATTAAACAATTTAAGTAAATGAATGTTCAGATGTTCACACAATTCTTATAAACTGAAACTACCTATCACTTCTCAGTAACTATAAAATAATAGGTGTAGTTTTCGCTTGATTATTGGCTGCCCTCCCACCCAACTTCCAGTGGATCATGTCCAGCTGAACATGACGTGAAAAAGATTTGTGGCCAGAAAAATAGGAACGTGCCTATCAGCTTCTCCCTGGTACCTCCGTGGCTCCCTCTCCAGGGCCCAGTTCGGATGGACTGGGCACGAGGGTGGCTGAGCAGACCACAGCCAGGATGGCTGGTCTGGGCGACTGGTGTGCCTGTAGCCTGTGGGCCTGGCGAGGTGTCTAGGTTGTCATGCGCTGGTTACTCCATTGTATTTGGCAGGGGTCAGATATGAATCTGAAAATGTTACCTTTGGACACTAGAGGCACATCTTCCAGCTTCTTCTTTTTTCTTTTTAAATAAATTAGTGGTTCCCCCTCAAAGTTAGCAAAGATCTTCAAGATAGAAAACTTCTGCTTGAAGATGTAGTTAGTCCTTTTAACATGCTGGAGTATCAGTGGAAACCTTTGCTCTCTCCCTTTAATTGCTCTTAATAGAAAGTTGTTAAAAGATCATAAAATTTGTGATTAAAAGGACCTATTTTAAGGGGAATTGTATTCTTGTCCACCAGCCAGTGCCAAATGATTCCCTGTGGCTCATTCTACAATGATTTGGACAATCCTTTGTAAAACAAGTTTAATGAAACACTTTCCATTTCCATAGGGATACTGTCTATGATTTGTTTAATAGACCCAATTTAGTAGGATATTTTTCTAGATAATCAGCTTACAGTTTTCTTTGCTTAGTCTCATCTCATTACCTACATGCTCCATCTCTTTACTGTTGTACAGTATGTGCTCTTGGCACTTGCTGTGTAAGACAGACGCATCTTTCACATATTCATTCACCCTTTTCTTGCTTTTTATAGACAACGCAATGCATGTGTGAACCTGATTGTTCACTTTATTTTCCATAGGCTACTCTTTACGGTGTGGACCTGAGATGGTGGCAGGTGATGGTGCGTTTGGCCCAGTGACCAAGAATACCAGGCATTGGAGCTCCTTGATTCTTTTGGCCTTTCCCTCCTATTGATAAGAAGGCAGCTGAGCTCAGAAATCATGCTCATATTCCAGGCAGAAAGAGGGAGGGAAGTGCTGGAAAGATGGGCAAAAAGATGGGGGCCTAACCATCACTTGTAAGAAGCAGTTTTTTGAGTCTTTCACACCCAGTGACTGGCACATCTTAGTGGCCACATCTGTGTCCATGGCAAGGGAATTTGGGATATGCAGTGGGGGCGGGGTGTTACTGTTACTGCTTTTTGTTATTGTTGTTTGCGTTTTTCAGTGTGGCAGCTTGCTCTACCCGCTGACAGAATCAATGTTCCATTAATGAGGAAGAAGGAAGAATGGGTCTTGGTAGGAAACCAACAGTATGTACCACAGCCTCCAGTGGCAGAAGGCAGGCAGAGAATTCAGGCACTTTGCTTATGTGTAGAATATCTTTCTGTGAAGTCCTTCTGTTCCAATTTCCGGGGGAAGCCTGTGAATCTATCAGAAAAATGCTGATACCGTCTGGAAGACCACCAGGAAGGGTTCCATGTTCTTTGTGGAGTGGAAGCCCCTGAATAAACATCTATAATTTAACTCTAAGATGTGGATTTATTTTGGCATTAGATTTGACAGAGGGGCTAGGGTATATGCTTCTTTCCATAGACTCTGAGAACAGGTTCCTACCTGGACTGGCTGCCCATGATTAGCAGCCATGGGCACAGAGACCACCTCTGTCACCTCTCCTGTATTGTTTCCTGTACCCCTCGGTGTAGTCCACTGGGGCTGCTATCAATCCACCTGTATGTTTTATGTGAATAATTTCATCAACTGCATTTTTTGTCACAGCTAAGAAGTCATGGGCCTCTTCCTCACTTTCTTTATCATTTCCTACATAGATTTGCTTCAACTTTAGACCTGTGAATGGTCTCCATAAGGCCACTTCTCAGTTTTTGTCTCATTTCTCTGAGGACTTGCTACTGCATCATGAAATAGTCTTTGTCTCACTGTTTCACCATTTCCCACGGAGTGCCGTGCACTGTGAGCTTTGCTCATCCAAGGTTCTTAAATTCCTGTAGAACGTTAATTGTATAAGTGTAGCATTTAAATAGGAGCCTTGAGTGCTTATAACAAGACAAAGATACAAGGTGTTGGAGGCCTTCATTTAAACAGAAAAGATATTCACCCAGTACACTATGTCTCAATGAAAGTGCTGTAAAACTGTGCATACCTGCGAAGGTCTAGTCAATCTAAACTGTGCTACACCAAACCCAACTCCGCTGGAGCTGGGTCAAAGTGTACAGTAGGTAAAGAGAGAGAATGCTAAATAAATCAGAGGAGTAAACCAGGCAGTCAGGGGAATGTTGAAGGTACTTGAGTGTGCAAATTGTTTTCAGGTACTTTAAACACTTAAAAAACATCAATTCATCAACATGTATGGGCTATGCTAATTGTAAATCTTTCATTAAAAAAAACAGTCTCCTGAGGCTCTCTCCAGGCAACATCTTACAAGCCCAGTTCTGATCACTATTTCTTCTTTAAAGTAATAAGATAGCATTTCCATAAGCATATTCTATAGTTTGTACTTAAATTAGTGTCTTATTCCATTATTTAAATTACTATGTCAGTTTTAGTTTGTTTGTAATACACAGTTTTATTCACATCTGAGTCTTCTGATCTCTGTTTTTTTTGACTGATAAGCTAGTTTATAACTGCTTTTAGAATGTGTTTTTTTGTTTTTTCATTTTTTTCTATTGGATCATCAGGAAAATGACTCATAAATTCTGATCTTATCTGTAAATGTGTGATTGAGTCACATTGTTACTCAGCCTACAGTTAGGTCATTTAAATGGCTCCAGAGTCTATAAAATGTGGCTTTAAAGTATTTTTACCCAGTCAAAAAAAAAAGAATTGAGTTGGTCAGAGATTGTCAAAAAGGTTTTAAAAACATATGAGGCCAGACAGATCCTTTTGGATTTTGCTTTTGTTTTGTTTTCAGTTTTTTAAATATAGGGCAGCGATGAATGGAATTTATTGCCTTTCTTTTTCTGGGAGTCTATATTCTTATAAGAATTAGTTGACTCTGCAGACAGTTGTCAGACAGGGCTTATGCCTAGGCCATGTGCCAGATAACTATCGGCAAAAAAAAAAAAAGTTGAGATGTTGAAATAAATTTAAAATCCAAGGAAAATCAGAAATGTATTTTAAGGGAGCCAACTTCAGTGTCCCTTAAATTTATCTATGGGATAAATTAAATTTGCAAATATAGTGGAAAAATATATATTGGGAAAGATAAAGGATTCCTATAAAATGCGCTGAGAAAACAGGTAAACTGCATAGCATAGTGCATGCATGCAGTAAATGTCAGTAAATGTTTGTGGAATGAGTAAGGGAGTGTCTCAGGGAATCAAAGCATTGGTTGACAGTAGCTTTGGGGCCAGAGAGACCTGGGTTCTGATCACAGCTGTCCCTTACCCTCTGAGAAAGCTCGCATAGGTAGGTGATTTTTGAACCTCAAATTTCTTGTGTATAGAATGTGGATGACGATAGGGTCTCGCAGCATTGTGAAAATTAAATAAGTTGAAGAACCTAACACAGAGTAGGCATCAAATAAGTGTTGCTGTTGTTGCTATAAACCACTTGAAAATCATCATGTTTGATAGGATGAAATTGCTGAAAGTTAATGTGACTCATTCCAGTATTAATCATCATGTTGCATTTAAAAAACAACTAAATATGAAATGAAAATAGAGTAATTAACATTAGCTCAGTGACTCGATTAAGGAGCAGTTTAGAGAGAGCCAAAGAGGATTTAACGTGTGGTCACTGGATCCGAGAAACACTACTGCTGTTACAGAGGTAGTCAAGATATACATCAGATCGTGTCATGTGTACCTACGTCCACCACCTACCACCCACCCAGGGAGCACAGCTCAGTGGCCCACAAATCCACAGAGGAGAAAGAGCAAAATCCTTCAGTTGATCCAGAAACCCTGTCCAGCCTCTCCAGCTCAGTTTCCTACTCTGTTGCTCAGTTTCATTGTTTTCTCAGCACAGCCACACTGGCTGCCTTTTCATTTTCCTAATGCTGTGCTTCTATCTCCTACATGTGAAATATCCTGCTCCTTTTAACCTATTAGGCTGACCTAAAGGTTAATTACCTCCCTTTAACCTGTTAGCTCATTGAGCTCCCCAGCCTTAGGATAACCTTCCCAGGGAAACTTTCCTTCACCCCACAGGCTAGTAAGGGCTCCTGTTACTAACAACTAAACAGCCAGCGACATCTCTTCCATCTCCTTGTTTCATCATTTTCATTACTGTGATTCTTTGAAAACCATTCACCTTCCTGTGAATCTGTATATACATCCTGGGAGGGCAGGACCATGTATGGTTGGCTAACCATTGTGCCAATGGTTGTACTTAGTAGGTGTTAAATAAATATTTATGTATGAATAAATACTCATGAAATACATAGAACATATGTTTTGATATTAAACAGCTCAGAAGATTGGTTGACTTTCCAGTTTCTATTGTTTGATGGTTGGTTTTGTCTTTTTAGCCGTATTATCAGAAATGGTGTTTCTTCTTTCAAATCTTTCTTAAGCTAAATGACGTGATTTTACAGATTCTTTACCATTTTAAATGGGCCCTTGTCAGCATTCAGCTTTTAGTGCAGGTCCTCAGACTCTTTGCAAGACATCTCTAAAGCCCTGTGAAGCCATAGCAGATGTCTGCTTGCATTCTATGAATAGTGCAATTTTTTCCAGGCACAGAGCAGACATGTCCTGGGAATGGTGTCACGCACAGAAAGGACGCATGGTACAGTGCGTTCTTCAGGGCATATCTGATTTTTTTTTAAGTAGTCATGAGCCGCCTTAAGATCTGTTTACTGGCTGACTTTTTCAAAGCGTTCCTTTGATGACCTTACTGTGGCTCTTTTTTGTGAAACAAGTGCTGGGGAGGGGCTAAGTGGGAGGCTGAGGACTGCGAAGCCTCTGTGAGCTGGTGGGTTTTGGTCCCAGAGGAGAGTGACACCGCGGCCCGCTTCCTGCCATGAGCAGCTATTGATTTTCACCCTCCCTGTTCTTAGCTGCACCTCTGAAGTAGGTATGGTCTGAAGCATCTTTCCTGGGGAGGAGAGGAAAAACTCATGAACTTGGTCACCTCAACAGTCAGACATCTCAAACCAAACGAGATGGGCCAGGAAAAGGACTTTAAAGATCCTTAGAAACCTCTGGGCTTATTAATTCAGTATCCCGGCTGTTGTGGTAGAGGGGCTGTCTGCAACGTTTATAACAAACCTTGATAGAAAATGGGAAGAAACGTTGTTTGGTTTTTTTTTAATGTTTTGAAAAGAGAATAAAAAGATCAAATCCGTGAAAACAGTGCAGCTTTGTGCAGCAGTCTGGGAAGGTTAGCAAAGTGGTCTTGTCTAGGTTTCCAACAAGATGTTCTGTTCCTGTTATAATTGGCTGCTGGGTAGGTTTGGACCTAACTAGAATGCCAGCGTTCGATTTCACCGTGTCCTCGATGGGGATGTGTCACCGTTTATGCTTGCCTTAGTGACAATTTTCTAAAATGGAAACTCGTGGGAAATCATTATGGTGTTTATATGTCTCCCTTGTCGGACGGCGTTATCCTGTGATATTTTACCAGTGTTTTCTACCGCATGATGGCATCTAGTGAAGGTTTAGGCAGAGCAAGTCCCTCTGTAATTTTGTGACTACGTTTTACTTCCTGAAGAAGAAAAGATAACTGACAATTAAGTGTTTGGGATGTCAGAGAAGGAACATGTGCAACTAATCAATGGGATCCTTGGGGACATGTTTTTGTAAAGCTGATAAGGTAGAAAAATTGGGATTTTGTGATTTGTGGTACATGATGATAATTGCCCCTTTTCAATGAAAAAGACATTTCTCCTGGAGTAAACAGTGAACTTGCAGGGGACACTGGTAGCAGTGCTGTTGTTTTTCTGCCCCATGCAGGCAGTGTTTTGGTAAATGTTTTCACAGAGCATGAGTTTTTTTTCCCCATTCTTTTTGAGCAGTAATTCTGAAGGAGCATCTGGTCTATGTTAAGGAAAGTCATTTATTCTTCTCCAAGTAAAGAACATTGTATAAAAAATAGTAATTATGTTTTTGTTTCTTAAAAGGTACACTCAAGTGCCTGGTTTTAATGTTTATCAGAATGGGATATAGTAAGAACAAAGTCTGTTTCATAGTATATCCACTTGTCCCCATTCTGTGGTTCAACCCGTTTCCTGTGTGCATCTTAATCAGAACCTGATTTTTAGTCTACCGACTTCCTAAGTGAGAAATAGGATGGAAATTTCCTTAAGTGCATTCTTCAGTTCACTCTGTAGCATCCGCAGTCAGCATGTGTTTGAAAGAGCAGCTAAAAGACATTCCGGGCCCGGGATATTCCGAAGCTTACACGATGTCGCCTCTTTCCACACTTGGGCCACTTTTGCTGATTTCATTACACAGGCTTCCGTAACAGGCAGACGCCTTCTCTGCTGGTTTGCACAGTCCGTCCTTCTTGTTCCAGCAGCTTTGAAAATTGCCACCCCTCCTAAGAGAATGGGAGTCTACTCTAAGAGCACGTCATCTCCTTGGCCCTCCACAGCCTCACTCCACCCTGGCCCCCACTAGCAGGTGCCCTCTCCTTAGGGAAACTGTTTTGAATCTTTTAATCAATCATAGCTTGCCTCTAGCTCTTCCTAAGTTTATTCTTTTGTCGCTCTCTGTGGAGGCTGGATAATATTCCATTAAGCAGAGTTTGAGGATTGCTGTGCTCCTCGTGCACCTTGTGGGGTCTGCACTTCTTGCTGACCTGCCACTTGAGACCAGCAGCGTTTGTACATGAACATTCCTCTGCATCTTGTGTCTGGGTAATTCATTCTGCCTCTTACTTGACTCAGTACTTCTACCCTATAAGATTTAACTTGATGGAATGTATTTCCAACTTTTTCTCCAACTGGTGACATTCATCGTGAATTCTGATGTTTTGCTGCATAAATCGGTTGCCCAGCTATGCATTCTAACTTGCATCCAGTGTCCGAACTTTACCGTCAGAATTATTAATCAGTCAGATGGCACTGGGCCTGGAACCCTTCACTGCCCTGCAGCTCAAAATGCCCCTCGCTTAACAGGTGTAGAGGACTGGTGCCTCGTCAGCTGTCCTCTGACCTAGGAGTATTAGAGTGTAAATCATACTCAGGTTTTGCTGACTTTGGGAACCCTCAGCACCACAGATTGTTGAATTCTGGAGTCACATAGAGGACACAGAACGTGAACTCCTTTCTAAATTGGATGCAGCAGCAGATTTTGGTCTGTCAGAAAGACTCCTTCACCAGGGTAGCCTCACTGCCAGACAGATATTTTCAGCTTTGCCCAGAGCTGAAAGCACTAATGAATTGCAATAGCGAGGCAGTTCCAGCGGGCTTCTAATTGACAAAGAAGTAGAAAACTGAAGCAGGAAGGCCAGTGCATCCTTCGGGAAGCTGGCATACAGCACCGGCCCGCTGGTGCTTCAGGCCAGCTGAAAAGTGTGCCCCCACAGTGTAACTACCACATCAGAGCTGAAAGCAGGCCTCCTGTGACCCCCCTACTACTGTCAACACAATTAAAAAATGTATCTGTATTTTTCAGCATGCAAAATTCTCAGCTTTCATCCAATTTGCAAAGAGATCATGACTGAGGGGCTAAGAAGCTCTGTTTGTTAGCTGGACAATAATCCAGACTTCTAAAACTGATGAATTAGGTTGTTGAGAATTGATATAACAAAGAGATCCAAAGGAAACAGTGGACATTCATGGTATGCCAGCTGTGTGCCAGAGACCCTTGGGGACATCATGGCATCACCCCCAAGGCCCCACAAGGGAGACAGAGGAATTGTTCAAACCCCAGGTGTTGCTATCAAGCCACACACCTCAAAGAACACCGTACCATGTCGCTGAATGCAAATGACTAAAACACTGAAGAGCAATCAAAAGGTATGCAAGCTCAAACAGTGGGGAAATATGATTCGATGTTCAAAAATGTAAGTTTTATACCTTTTGTAAATTAATAGCTTATCTATTGAATAAGGTTGGGTGATTTAGACCAGATGGGAGTCCCAAGCATGTGGGATGACCCAGGGTACAGCTTCAAGGAATGGTACTTCTTGAGCAAAAGCTTTTCCTTCAAGGAATGGTTCTTCTTGAGCAAAAGCTTTTCAAGACACTGAAGAAGATGTAAGTGGAACTATCATGAGGTCCCACTTCACCACTGGGTCCCTCCTGGAAGGACCAAAACTAATTTAATTTCTCTTTTGATCTCTGTACTAATGATGTCACAGTCATTTCACTTGTACATATTAAATTAAGTAAATTACACTCTATCCCTGTTTGGCCTTATGTATTAATTATTTTCTTATGAGCCTTTTTAGCAGAGTTTAGGAAGCACTCCCACCAGGTAACTGAGTGCTTTAATTAACCCACCCAATGCTGCTTTCTTGATAACTGTAAATCCTGAAATCCACACTGGTCATTGTTCTGTGGAATATACTATTTGAGAATATCCAGTGGGCATTTAATAAAAATGCTCATGGATTCCCCGCTTTCTAGATTCCCTTTTTTTGCCAGCGTGTCTTCCCTAAAACAATGCGGTCATCTGTTAGGAGTGCTGTGCTTGGAAAAGCTGAGCAGGGTTAATTCCTGTCCTGGCGCTGCAGTGGAAACAGCCTTTGCCTGTCTTTTGTCACTAATGATCACGCTGTAGATGTGGCTGGTGCATTGTGACCCAATCTGTCAAGGCAAACAAACAATTCACCTTGTTAAAATTCCCTAAATCTTGATTAATAAAACCAAAGTAACCCCTGAACACTCAAGAGATGTCTTCCTCCATACTGCAGTGATGGATGACATGTCTAAAGATCCTGGAAATTAAGTAGTTCAGGTCATTAAAAGTGTCCCACACTTGTTATTGGTTTAATTTATTTTAAAAGGTGGGGGTGGAGATAAGAATGTTACCCCCCTCCCCATTTTTTTTTAATCTGAAAGCTGCCACTTGTACACATAATTAAAACTATTGCCTGGGTGAACAGCTCTGTATTTGTTATAACATGAAGCTTTATTATTCAAAAAAGTATATCATCCTCTTAGATATCTAGAATGGTAGATAACCATTGCTACTAATGTTAGGACAAAAATTCCTTGAAGCTTCCTTCATATGTATGATGATACCTAGAACCTTTGAGTTCTGGGCACTAAATAATGATCTTCTGGGTACCCCCAAAATTGCCTTGGGTAGATAAAAATTTAGATGAAAGTCAAATGATTTGAAGGAAATAAATATATATATATATATAGTACTAATGAAATTATGCCTCTGGACAGGAGTTTCTCTGTTTTATGAATTTTTTCATTTTTCTACTTGGGTAATCAATAAAAGAGTAAACATTTTAGATGGATGGATGAGAGGGTGAATGGGAAAACATTTAGGGAGTGATAGAATTTTTCAGTTCCATATCAGTATATTCTAAGGCAAGTTTAAGTTCTGTGTGTGTTTGTTTACTGGTTGATTGCTAATTTTCTCCACCAGTCCACACTCTACTGGACCCATAGTATTCACTGCATATCCCAGTGCCTAACATAATAGATGTTCAGTAAATATTTGTTTGACAAATAAAGTACAATGCCAAGTACTTTTCTGTCCCTGATCATCTGTGTGAACGGCATTTCACCATCAGTTTTCACTGTTCTTTTATACAACATGTATTTATTGGGTGGGGGTGGGGGTGCTTGGTAAATTACAAGAATGACCCTTGAGAAAAGTTATATTAATTTCAGAGATTATTATACAATCTTCAATGCTTTTTCCATAGACTTTATAAACGAGGGAGGGGCAAATGTGCAGTCAGCTCACACACACTGGCAGATGCTTTTACAAAACAGCTATGTATGAAAATGCACTCTATAGTTCTCCATTAGATTTCTCCTTGAAATTGCATCATTTGGATATCTGAGAACTAACATGGTTATGCCATTATGCCAGCTCTTTAGCAGAGCTCCCTAAATGGAAGAACTCTATAGATTTTTTCCAGTGTATATGCTGATTAACACTTAGTGGTAAAGTTGTTACTGACCCTTTAAGTGGAACTGTCCAAATAGCAATAAATGTCAGTTGCTCCTAATGCCAAAACTCGGGATACCTGAGGGATCTTGAGTAAATCTTCCAGTTAAAAACGCCATGTATAACATTTCCTAAACACACACACACACACACATACACGTCAGACTACTTTATCACTCAGGTAAATTTAGTGTACCTATCTTAGCAATGTTGTTGGTGTTCCCAGGATTTTGAAACACTCCTTCTGCATTAGAATCTCCACGAAAGCAGGAACTGTGTCTGCCTAGTGACCCACGATCTTGGTCCCTCATCAGCAGCTGAAGTATAGTGAGTGCTCCTTAAATGCTGGTTGGCTGAAAGAGTAGATAAAATGGGGCATTTGCTGACCATGGGGAGCCTGTGTTGGCCCACATTCTTAGTGGGGAAAGTGGGGACCACTCCTCACATTGACTGTGGGGAATGATGCTGGTCAGAATCCTGATGGATGGCTAGGACTTCTTTAAACAGTGCATTTAATTGATCACCCAGCTGACTTCACTTTCTAATTCTGTTTTCTACTCGTACAGGCTGTCATTTTAGAAAATGAAGAACTTCCCAAACTGTTCCTTGACTTCCTAAATGTACGGCACTTGCCCTCTTTACCAAAGGCGGAGAGCTGTGGGTAAGAATTGTTCACACGTTGCACATGTATCTTAAGGTACTCTTCAATCACTCATTGGCCTAATGAATAACCCAAGTGAGGCCCGCAGGGCCAGCCTGACCACACCCGTTCCTCTGCTTGGGACAGCACATGTTTGCCCCCTGCACGTAGTCAAAAGAATTTCTCCCAAGTCCTCAACCCTGTATTGCAGCCAGATGACCAACATCTAGTAACTCAGGTATAGATTTAAGGAATTTACTTCTTAAATTAAGCTGTTACATGGAGTGATATTGCATGATGGGAAATATGAAGCTAGATAGCCTGTTTGGGGACTAATGTGTTTATTTGTGGATACCTGAGAAAATCTCTTATCTCCTTGGCACATATATTCAAAAATCTTAAAGCTATAAATGATCTTAGAGATGGTTTTACCCCACTGCCTTCACTGTAGAGTTGAACAAACGAGACACGGGAATTTAGTGCCTTTCCCAGGATCTCTGGCCTTGGAATTGGCAGAGCACAGCCCTCCAGTGTCATGTCATCTCTTCCCCCTGACCTGCACCTCTCCCTTAGGAACCTCTAAATGCAGGGCTGCAGATCCCAATCTCTCTCCACCAAGGCACTAGGTATTTGATATCACCAGTCATTGGGACGAGTTCTCAAGAATTAATTCCAAAGCAACCACTTGCCCAGCTCTGGGCACCTGCTTGTGCTGAACTGAAAGCTGTCAGCGGTATCCCTGACATATTACATCCATTTGCAAAGAAACACACCATAAACTCTCTGCAAATCCAAGCAGGGGAGAGGGTTTTAACTATCTTGTTGTCTCCATACCTGCCCAAAGGACCCATCGTAAGTACAAGACGTTCAAACTAACCACACCCGGAGGTGTTAAATCCCAGCCATCTGCTGGACAAGAGGCTGTAAACACCTTTCACAGCTTCCTCACCTACAGAGTTTACTCAGGGCCACTTTCCATTCACTCCAGAGCAAGAATTCTACACACTGCTCACCAAATAATGTGCACTGTTAGTGTGTCCTGTTGCACCTTGCGTGCATTTACTGGGAAGTTGGGTTTCATGTGTAGTGTATTTTTAAGAAAAGATGTTGGATGGATGGAGCTAGAGGGTATTATGCCCCGTGAAATAAGCCAGGTGGAGGAAGACAAGCACCAAATGATTTCACTCATCTGTGGAGTATAAGAACAAAGCAAAAACTGAAGGAACAAAACAGCAGCCGACTCACAGACTCCAAGAAGGGACTAGCGGTCACCAAAGGGAAGGGGTGGGGGAGGGTGGGTGGGGAGGGAGGGACAAGGGGATTAAGGGGCATTATAATTAGCACATACAAATGTTGGCCCAACTTATATGGTCTTTTTCTTCTCTTTTAAAAAATTTTTAGGTCTTTTGACGAGACAGAATCTGAAGAATCAAGGTAAGAACTAACAGGAGCCAGTCAAGTGTTTAATTCCCATGCAGAAGTGTTGTTTTGAGTGATGATTTTCTTGAAAACCTTCCTTAGGAAGTTGATTTTAAGATTATAGATATTTGATAGGAAGTTACCGAAGTAACCAGTTCCATCTGGGAGGTAAAGAAAAAGAACCTAGATTGTTTCCTACAAATAATAAGAATCTTTTTTATCAATAATTGTTACTACAAGATTTAAAAAAAATCCGACACTTTTCAGCAATGATTTATTGTATAGATTGCAGATCTGCTTCACATTCCAACAAGAAATGGGTGGCAGAGGGACTGAGCGGTGGTCTGCTCCCTCTGCCTCTGCTTGCTATGCTTCACCCATGCTGGGAGATACAGCAACCGGGAGATGTCCCCGCTCAGCAGTTTGATCCCCTCAAAGCTAGTTTGTAGTGTTTTCTGTTTACCGTCGTCTCCTGATGCTGACATGCCTGTTTTTGACCTTTGCAGCAAACTGTCCCACCAGCCCGTGCTGCTGTTCCTCAGGGATCCATACGTCTTGCCTGCAGCCAGCGGTAATCAAACCTGTCATCTGCTAACAGCTCTTTACTGATCTGACCCCGCACCACATAAACCACATTTTTAATATAGGTCTAACAGAGTGACATTGGTCCTGGGCTTAATAATCTGCCAATAAACCAGGGCTCTTGGTGTACGAGACATTCAGAATTTTAATTGGGGCAGGCCTTTCAGGAGGAAATGTAATTTTTCTTTCTCTCTTACCAGGCTATTTTGAATTAGAGTAATAAAGGGGAAAGGTATTTATTGTCTTTAATTTTTTTTTTGGTGGTGATATTTTGGCCTCTGCTTGTTTCTATCCAGATGCTAGTGTTTGAGCCCGAGGCTCTGGTCCCGTTTTAAAGTGCTCTTACCCACAGCTGTGTATATACATTGCATGTATATCTCCATTTCCATTTAGATTATAGCATCTTTGAGGGTCGGATATATATTTTTACAAGTTCTGTATTTAAATATAATGAACTAACTTAGGTATAAATGGGCTCAGTATTTTAGCCTGAGTCTGTCCTTTGTGCCAAGAAATTTAAATACTCAGAGTCCCTCTCAGAGTGTCCCATTATGCAGCTCCTCATGAGTACATTCTCAGACATTATCTCATTCATTTTCCTCAACGACCTTATGAAATAGGCAGGCTGGGTATCATCATTGGCAAATGAGATAATTGGGGCTCAGGGCGGTCCCTGACTTGGCCAGTCACCTGTGGCTGATGGGCTGGCCCCTTCTTGCCTCATTTCTCCGTTGGTGCTCTTAGCATACACTGAAGTTCAGCCTTTGTTTCTGAAAGTAACTAAATGGTGTAACGACTAAACAGCAATAGATGAATTATCTATTGAGACCATTCCTGCATTCTAAATAAATAAATAAATAACTTTAACACCAGCAGGAGAGAGGGGGGCTGCGCCCTCTAGCAGGGATGTGTGCACCCCCTTAGCTGTCAGCTGGAAGAAGGCCAGCCAGGATGCAGCCCAGCTCTGCTGAGAGACGGTTCCTAGCACCCTGATCAGAGGCAACTGCCTTTGCTCTATGAGAATATGGTCTCGTAGTATTTCTCCTATAAAAGCCTTCCAGTGAGGAATAAATTGCCTTTCTTTAGCATCTGCTTCCCACATTTAACAGATGTACATGTTATATTCATTGATATTATGTTAAACAAAATGCTATATTTAACAAATACTCATAATGTAACCTAAACTAGGTTAAGTGAGCAATGTTTTATAAAGCATTCTCATTATCTTTTAAAAATACTTTTTCCAGGTTAGTGTTTATGCTCAGATACTTTATGCGTTAGACTGAAATTCCTATATAGAAGTGTAGAAAGCGGAATGGTCCCTGTGGACGAGAATAGCCAGGATGCTCTATGAAAGAGGAAAGATATTTTGTGCTCTGGAAGTCCAAGTCGTCCAGCTAATTAAGCAGCATGTGCTGTGCACCTGGCTTGACAGCAAAGAATGGGAGGAACTTTCTGGGAAAGAACATCAGGGCAAATGTCTGGAGCTAGAAAGTGTGTACCTTTGGTACAAGCTTGGTGTGGATGAATGAGGGGCACAAAAACGGGATTCTTGTTTGAGGGTAAATAAAAATCATGGGTTTGATGGACAGGTATGGGAGGGCCAGTCACTGGATCTCTTCTAGGGGGATTTTTGGCCAACCAATTTCAGATTCCTATTGTCTTAGAAGTGTTACACTAATCATATGTTCTTGCAAATCTTCAGCACCTAATTTAAAGATCAACTTTACCTGCAGCACATTGTTGTGCTATTAGGCCTCTTCACAGAATGTTGAGGTGACTGAATATGGAAATGTCTTCGCAGACATGCTGACATCTACAGAATCAAAGGAGTGTCTCTCTAAAGTTCGGACAGCCAAGCACTGTCCTGTCATAAAAGGCTAATGCTCAAACATGAATCTCTTACTATGTGCTTTTTGGCCTTTGTTTTGATTTTTGTGGACAGTTCAAAACAACTCTTGCCTGGGCGCCCAGCCCCTGCAGTGTGGCTATACTCTGTGGACATTTTCCAGTCTTCCTGTACACTAGCTTTAGCCACTGTTGACCACTTGCTTTCTACTCCTTCCAACACCATCTCCTCTTGGCTTTCCCACTTTTCTGCGTACCTTCCAGTCTCTGGTAGCTCACTGGAAGGCTGTCCCCTCTTCTCGTTAGACTTGTTTTTGGATTATCTCTACCTTGTGTGTGGTCTTACCGCATGTGTACAGCTGAGACCCAATGTGGTATTTCCATCCCATCCCTCCCGGTAGGCTCCACACTCCCGTGTCTCAGTGGTCCCAAGAAGCTCTGTGGCCCAGTCCTGGCTCGTGCTTCTACTGGGACCCCCCACATCTGAGCCAGCCTCCTGGGAATTCTTCCTGGAACTCAGAGGCGCTGAACTCCTTTCCTTCTTAGGACACTTGCTGTTTCTTCCTCCTACAACCTCTTGTGCCCACATCGTGTTGGTGCAGTCATCTTTTAAGTATAACTTCTGAGAGCTTTCGCTGACTCTCATCTTAAGGAGCCCCCAAGAACCTGCCCCCATTCATCTTTTCTAAGGTTCACAATAAGTGTTTATAAAATAAACGAAGACCAGCAAAAATAACAACAAAACCTATCCTAAATCATGTTCCTTCTCATCAACTTGCAGTGGGAAACAAAGGCAAAGGTGTTTTTTTGAGTAATTCATGCAGTAACGGACATTGTGTTTAATTATACGTATGATGAAGCCAGAATCCAAGGTTCAGAGTAGACCAGATGAGAAAGAAAAAACATGGCCTCATCATTGTTTACTGGTTGGTGGGCCTTGTTATAAAACACCTCTGTCCCGTTTGGTTTTATCAGAGCACCCTGTTTGCTTCCTTCATAGCAGCGATCACAAACTTTCTTCCCTTTCTCCTCTCTCTGTCTCATTCACCCTTCAGCACCTAACATATACTCCGCACTTGCTGGACAGTAAATGCAGGGCCCTAGCATGCGTGGTTCCCTCTGCTGGGAATGCCCTTCCCACAGACATGCCTCAGCTGCCTGTTGCACCTCTTCATTCACATAATACCTTCCCACAGAGGGTCTTCCCTTACTCTCCAACCCCTGTCACTCTAGCCCTATGCCCTGCTTCCATTTTTTCCTTGACTTCAAGCTGCTACTTGACCTATTACAAGACTGTAGAATTACCCAAAATATTTAATGTTGTTTTCCTTTTTGTCCTTTTCGGCTGAACATATTTAACTCTATTAAGTTAAATATGCTTATGATGTAATTTCACTACCCTTCAAATAGATTTTTATAGTTTTGGTGGCAAAAGACAAATGCATATATGCTAAAGCATGTAAAATGTCCCATTGGGGCATTTTATTGAAATTAACAGCTCCCTGCAAGTGTTTTCACGTAGGTACTCTATAGAGGTTGGGTTAATAAATAAGCATCTCAGTGGCTATTGGTTTCAATGTACTGTGTAGCAGACATATAGAATTAAAATTAACTGCTAACTTACTGCTTTTGATTGGGATTTAAATATATGTTTTAGTCCTATTGCAAATTTAACGATACATTTTATGAAAAATTGTAATTCATGTTGGTAAAAGCAAACACTAACAAATCTAGTGTCATCAACCAAAAGTAACTGAATACTCAGGTATTGGAGATACTTTTAAAACATACTCTGTTTATTCATTTGTTTGTCTCCTGACTCACATGTAAATTCAGTGGCATGGCTGGGGACTGTTATTACTTATATCCCCAGGAATTAGACTGTTCTTGGTATGTAATAATAGCTGGTACCTACCATGTGCCAAGCTCAGGCCCAAATACTTTGTTTCACGTGTCAATTTTTACAACAACCTGTTAGGTAGATACTACTGTGAAATCCCTCATGAGTCCTATCAAATCCTTCATCACTTCAAACTTGCTCCAGCCTACTCTCTGAACGGCAGCCAGAGACATCTTTTCAAAACACAATTCAGTTCCGTCTCATTCAGCTTAGAATAGTTCAATAGCTTCTCACCACTCTTCAAATAAAGCCAGAATCCCTGCCCCTTTTTACCACATTTGAATTGGCCCTCTGCCCTCAGTCACCCTCACTCAGCTCAGCTCCCCTTTGCTGCCCCAGCCCACACTGGGGTCTTGGAAGCTGCCAGGCTCCTTCCTGCTGCAGACTTGCCCCTGGCTAGTCCTCCCGGCCGCCAGCTTTCCTGTCCTCCCGGTGAGGTCCTCCCCTTATAAGTGGCTTTATGTAATATGTACTCTGTAGAGGCTGGATTAATAAGTGAACATACTGGTTTTTTGTCTTCAAGTATTGGACCACTTAATTTCCTTATATAATAACTATTTGTTTAAAGTGGTTGACGTTAGTATAATTCCTGGATATAATTATGTACAGATTGAAGTTTAGAAATTAAACATCTGAGCCACATGATAGATTGGTTCCCCTGTTCAAATATCCATCCGTATTTCGCGTGCCCTGATAACCGGAATATGGTGCTGCATGCTGTACACCTCTGGGCTCCTCTTGTCTCTCCTATAAAAATGTAGCAGATTTTTCAAACTTGACAGGATGGCATTGTTGGAAATTTGCCCTTTTAAGTTAGAAAGACGGACCCCTGTCGAACTGCTCTCTAGAAGCATGTGTAATAGAGCAAGCATATACTCAAGACAACTTGGACCGAACACTGCTGTAAACCACAATGGAAAAACTGCAGTGAAGTATTCCCAGTAGAAATCTTGGAATTCCTTCAAGTATATTGAGATTTTGTTAGAAATTGAATTGCCAGTGTAATCCATCTTCCTTGTGAGAAAACATTCAGATAAAGAGCTGGGGCCTAGCAGCATTAACCATTAGAACATCCCTTAAATCAATAAGCTACAAATCTGGCTGTGCATTCCGACAGCGCCCGGTGGTACACTGAAGGGGCTCAGGCTGGAGCAGCATAACTGATAGCACGCCCGGAACAAGGGCAAACTGCACGGTGATGCGGATTCTGCACTTACTGGATGCCTTCCCTTGGTAGATTCTACAAAGCGCAATTATATTTTACTGATGTGCATGAGAAAAGCAGTTTTCCTTTGTTTTCCAGATTTTCCAAATGTGGTCATTGAAGGAGTTCTCCACGGGATATTTTACCCTCATCTACAGCCCAGGTAGAAATCCTACGCAGCTCGGAGAAGCTGAAGCGTGTTTCGAAGTCGTAGTCAAGGAAATCGATATCTACCAAATCAACCTAAAGTCTATGACATAACAACTCTAGTGAGTGGTAAAATTCACAGTCCCAGCTTAATTCAGGGAAGGATGTTTCCATTAGAATGGTGCTTTTAAAAATAGAAACTGAACCCGAGCAGTGCTGAGGTCAAGGCCAAGTGTTTAAGAAATGGAATGCAGCTGCCAATTTAGGAACCCGTGAGGGGAAGGCTATACAAGATCCTGGGAGCACCAAGTGTGACAAAACGGTTACTCTCTGCTTTAGTTTCACATTTGGTAATTGAAAATCTTATCCTGAATCATACTGAGACTGATCAACTTTGGTAGCTTTTTTTTTTTCTTTCTTTCCAGATTTTACGGCACGCTACTCTTTTCATCATGAGATTTTTCTCAGCCGGTGATAGATACATTGTCAAGTGCTGGCTCCAGAAGGGTATCACAGAAACACACTGTGCAAAACGAGAGGAAGGAACAAAACTGGAAAATAAATCATACTGACAATATAAGAGCATTTTTTAAATGATAGCATTTTTATTTATGCAATGGTGGAGTTGCATCAGACCCACGGGTTAGCTTCTAATGTCAGGCCTAAGATAAAATGGGGTATCGAGATTCTTCTTGAAAGCCCCTTAAAGAGCCGCTCTATCTGTCCATCCACCAGACCTTGTTTTTCCTCCAGTGTTGGAAGAAATGACTGTTTCTTAAAGGACGGAAGACCAGTTGAGGTTGTTGGTGTTTGTTTGGGGCTATTTTTATAAACAGCATGTACCTTTCAACACTAAAATCACACTTTTAGCCCGGCCAGACGCTGGCCCTCTAAGAGACAGATGTGAGCTGACAGTGGCTGACGGGACACCAGATTGACAACCCTCATCATGGTTTGGTCAAAGGCATCCATTCACTGAATAGGTAGTATTGCCAGAGGACTTACTGTTATTTCCCTTATTGGTTTCTTTTCAGTGACCTCATATATTGAATTAACGTTAAGTTAAAAGTGTTGATGCTATAACTCCACTGTGTATCTAAGATTCAAATTGTGAATAGTAAAGGGTAAAACATAGATGTAAAGTGTGTATGTGCTGTATTGGGGCATTTCATTAAAAACTTAACAGCTAGCCTATTTATGGTTTTTATATAAGCTTCTATTTGGGAAAAAACTGTTTAGATTCAAAATGAATAACTAAATCATGGTTTTTGATAAGGATCTAAAAAATACAGGTTTGGAACCTGCTGCAAACTTTTAGAGATACATTTGTGATGGGTAGGTTACTACATGTTGCAGACAAAGCAACAACTAAATAAGGGTCCTCAGTCAAAAACAACTGAATGGTCAAGTGTTGGAGATATTTTTTAAATGTTTTTGTCATTAGCTGTTTTGAGTTAAATAAAAATAAAGAACAAGCAATATTTGCATTTTTCTTTCAGGATTTTATTGGAAACACATTGTGTCATCTCTTTATATACACACACAAATTCTTACATATTCAAAGACATTTCTAATTTGACAAGATAAGTGTTAAATTATCTCACTTATCAAGCCAATAGTTGCTCATTAAATAGTTGGTGATTTACCACAATACTTAAAAATTTTTCTAAATGAAGAGCAGGTGTCTTTGGTGGTATACTACTCAAGAAATCTTTGAGAATTAAATTTTTTCTGAATGATTTTCATTTTTTATTTTATTTAAATTTTTAATATGTAATTTCATATTCCATTTCAACTCCACTGCAGGAATTAGTCAAACACAGTAAGTATTTTAAAAGAACGGAATAATAGGAAACTGCACACAGAAACTTTCGGAAGGATGAGGGGAGTGAACTCCTGGTGGGTATCCAGGAACCACTTCCAGAAATACTCTGGCAACTTCCAGCACCCACCTGCCAGCAGAGCTACCACCTCTGCCTTAAGCAAGAATTCAAGGAGTCAGAAATCAGCTACTTGGGGCTATTAAGGTAGCTGCGACCCAGAGATGAGCAGGTAGGATCAGGAAATAACTGTCACCACCATAACCACCTCCTAGCAGCACTGGTGATGGGGCATCGGAGCAAAGTGTCCAGCTGCCACCACCCAGATCACAGCTGTCTCTCAGTATCCATGCCTTGCTTACCACCACTGCAGCCCAAAGCTGCAGGAAGACGACATGTGTGTCTGCATCTCATCAAAGTGCATCCAGTTGGCAGAACCTCATTGTCAGTCCACAGTGTCCAGGGAGTCTGGGAAGAAATTGGAACTTTCTGGTCTGTGAAGCTCAGGAATGGACATTGGAAAGATGATGGGATATATTTCCAAAGTGAAAATTTCATGATAACATAAAAGGGCATAAGAAAAAGAAAAACCTCCCATTCTGTTGCCTATTTTCCCACCTGCCCTCCCACAGACAACCGCGTACTTAGTGTGTGTATGTGTTTACTTCCCGAGCTATTTCATCCACATGCAAGCCAATAACGTGCATTTAGTATGCATATATTTCCTTTCCCTCTATTTTACACAACATGGATTTTTTTCAAAGCATGGATTCATAGGCAATAGAGAAGTGAAGAGTAGAGGGTAAAAAATAATAAAGAAAAAGAAAAGAAATTCCATTACCACTGAAGCCAGGATATGGGGACAGCCCTCACTTCCTAGGTGTCCTGGTTTTCTGATTTGGCAGCTTGCCTGGGACTGACCTCTGACTGTCTCCCAGAGCTGTTCTGCTCAGAGTGCCTCTCAGGCCTCGCCTCCGTCACCTGGCCACCTTGCATACTGGCGGATCCAGCATCCTTTGTTTTCTTTTTGTCTCCTTTCTACTCACTCCCCACCCCCTCATTTCAAACAGGCCACCTATACAACCCCAATAACACTGTCACTACCTGGGAATCCTCCGGTCATTTCCCTGTGAACAGTTAAGAAATCACATGATCACAATTTATAACTAACAAGTGGCTTTATTGTTTGTCAACGTTGACCAAATATTGCTGCCTAAAGTGCTCTCAAGGATCTGACACACCCATTATGTTGTGTGGGTGCCATCCAGAAAAGCAGGAAGTAACAGGTGTTGATGAGGATGTGCAGGCATTGAAATCCCTGCTCACTGCTGATGGGAATGTACAGTGGTGCAGTTCCACTTCTGGATATATATCCAAAAGAAGTGTGAAGGCAGGGACTCAAACAGCTGTTTGTACACCCTATTTCTTGGCAGCATTATTTACAATAGGCAAAATGTAGAAGCAACCCTAGTGTCCATCTGTGGTTGAATGGATAAACAAAATGTGGTCTATGCAAACAATGGATAGTATTCAGACTTAAAATGGAAGGCAATGCTAAGGTATGCCTAAACCCCGAGGTCGTTATGCTAAGTGATACAAGCCGGTCACAAAAGGCCAACTACCCTATGATGCCACTTTGAAGAGATACCTTGAGTAGTCAAATTATAGAAACCAAAGTGGAATGGTGGTTGCCAGGGGCTGGAGAGGGGGAAAAAGGGAATTGGTGCTGAATTGGGGAAGATGAAGTTCTGGAGATGATGATGGGGGTGGTCGCACAACAGTGTGAATGTATTTAATGCCACTGAACTGTACACTTAAGAAATGGCTAAAATGGGAAATTTCCTGTTGTGTATTTTACCACCCCAAAAAAACTAAGAAAGATTTTGAGTGAGTATAGATTCAACTAGTAAGGCTATGGTAACCAGTCGGAGATATTGCCACAGGGGCAGGAGGAGTCTTGGCACACATAGCAGATGCTCTA
The DNA here is from genome assembly GCA_032199065.1 of Smutsia gigantea. Lineage (NCBI taxonomy): Eukaryota > Metazoa > Chordata > Mammalia > Pholidota > Manidae > Smutsia > Smutsia gigantea. The sequence continues at coordinate 33,941 of JAVSCE010018931.1, forward strand.
GTCTCATATCCCTGGCATCCTCTGAGATGCTAAAACAGTTGGCTCTAAACCAGAAATATGCACCACAATCACCTAGGCCTCTGAATCAGTCTGGGCTGGGACCTGTCCTTGGGTACTTACAAAAACTGCCCCATTGATTCTGCTGGCAATGTTAGGAACCACTGTTTGAGGGGTGTGAAGATTCAGGATGGTTCATGAACTACCTTTCTTTAAAGTTACTGATGTTCATGCCTCCTGCAGAACCCACTATCAAAAAAACACTGAACTCGGGGTACTCAGGTGGCCACACGGCAGGACTTTGTTTAGTTGGTTCTGGCTGCTCTAACAAATACCATAGACTGGGTGACTTCTAAACAACAAACATTTATTTCTTACAGTTCTGGAGGCTGGGAAATTCAAGATCAGGGCACTGGCATATTTTATGTTTGGTGAGGGCTCTTTTCATTGTGTCCTCCCGTGGTGGAAAAGGAGTGAGCGATCTCTCTTGGGCCTCTTCTCTAAGGGCACTAATCCCTAATCACGTCCCAAAGGCCCCCACCTCCAAAACTATCATATTGGCCATTAGGTTTCAACATACGAGTTTGAGGCGGATTCAAATGCTCCATCAATAGCAAGCAGGACTCTTAAAGCAGCAGCAAGGATGACAGATGAGTTTGAGCAGTGGTCTCAATCTAACACCCTATATGAATATATATTTATTTACTCATCCACTCGTTCAATGAAGTGTGTTTGAGTTCCTTCACTGGATCAAGGCATGTGTTCCTTGTCCACAGAATAGAGACAAAATCCTTGTTTTCTGGAATTTTTGGCCATTTACGAGAGAGTAGCTTTCCATCTAATGGAAAGGGATATAAAGTTCAGGGATTAAGGCTCTCCAGTCTCGACTCAGCTTGGAAGCAATCCTCAGCATCTGAGCTTGCCTTAGCTTTCATCTTTGATGATAATTCTAGAGTTCAGATGCAGCAGCAGAAATCCAGGAAAGTAGCAGACACGAACTCTCACTTGAAATTTCTGCAACATTTGTGTTTCCTGTCCGTGCAGATACATAATGACAGGAGTCATGAGGGTGAAGAGGAGTTTGTTTTGGTGTGAGGGGGAGAAGGGTACTGTTAGATTGTTAAGCCATTGGAGTACATGTAATTCCAGTACAACATTTACTGGAAGGAAGTTTTGTTTTCTATCCCAGGAGTATAATTTAAATCTGATCTATAAAACATGAAACATTTTCTGTCTTCATTACTGTGCCATCAATCAGTGTAACATCAACAGTGTCTCCAGCTTTGCTATTCCGTTCATGTGGATATTCCTCCGTGCTGGGTGCCTACTGAGGGCGATACATTGTTAGACTTGGGTTTTTCACACTTGATCCCATTACAACTTTGCAAAGTTTTTACAAACTCTCACTGAAAAATAAACTGAAGATGAGAGATTAATAATAAATAGCCTATGTGATTGAGCACTGATTTGGGGGCTAAGAGGTAGTGAGCTAAATTCTGTCTACAGATTATCCCATTGAAGCCCCACCACACATCTCTCCAAAGCTTGTATGCTCCATATTCCATTTAATGGTGAGAAAAATGAAGTCTAGAAAGGCAAATAGCTTGACCAAGACCACCAGTTAATAAAGGGAATCAGGATTTGAACGTTTTATTCACAAAACTCAGGCTAATCCACTCCCCATCAGCTCACATTACAACTGTTTGTATCTCTGTGTGTTTTTGAACCACACATAAATGCTCAACTCTGAAAGAACTGGTATTGTAGCAGTTGCTAGTATTTCCTTCCACACGCTAAATTCCTGAGTGCTTCCCATCTCACTTGATTAAGCCAAGCTCCGTGCTCTCCGTTGCAGCCTCTTCCCATGTCTTTTGCTTCCATTTTGACTGTAGTCAATCCCCCACACAGAAGCCTGAGCCATCTTTTTAAAATGTCCATCAGATCATGTCACCTTTGCTGAAAATCCTCCAGTAGCTTCCATTCACACTTAAAACCAGCTCCCGACAGCTCCTAACACCGTGTCCAAACTCCTTTGCTGGTTCTCATCTTTCTGGAGACACGGCCTTCAGTTCCCCGGACTTGCCAACCTTGGTGCCCTTCAGGCCCTTGGTACCTGCTGGTCTCTGCCTGAAACACCCTCCCCACCTCTCTTCAGAGAATGCTCATTGTCACCTGTAAGGTCTCAGCTTAGATGTCACCTCCTCAAAGAGGTCCTCCTCGGTCACCCCAGCTAACTGAGCACCCAACTCCTGCTCCACGCCATTATTCTGCCATAGCAAACTATTACTTCCACCATAGCCATCGCTGCCATCTAAAACTATCCTGTTTGTTTGCTGTCTTCCTTCTCCCAGAGAATGTGAGTTCCATGAGAGCAGGGCAGCGTCTGACTTGTTCACCCTTTTTCTCCAGTGAAGGGCCAGGAGGTCTCAGGAATCACTATTGAAGGAGTGGACGTCCAGCAGCCCGTGTCCCACACCCACCTCCATGCTGGCTACCTCTTCAGAGCAGGGGCTTCCTACATGTGTGTGGAGGAAATGACCTTGAAATCAGGATTTGCTAACATCTTCCCAGATTCCCATGATTCATTATGTCCTGATGGTTCTGAAAACAAGTGGTTTTCTCCAGTTTGTGCACCAGTTTGATATACATCGTGGTAACAGATTGGCTAACGACATGGTTAGATCATCTCTTAAATCTCTTAACAAATGAGTAACTTAAGGGTGATTGGTGATGGTTTTGTGACACTCTAGGCAGTGGGTTTCAAAGTTTGGGCCCTGGACGAGCCGCAGCAGTGTCACCCAAGAACTTGTCAGACACAAATTCAAAGTCCCCCCTGTCCCTGATAGGGATGCTCGAGGCTGAGCCCCGGAAATCTGGCAAGCCCTCCAGGTGACCCTGGTGCTCAATAAAGTTTGGGAACCACAACCACAGGACATTTCAAATAATTTTCATGTTGCACATTTCTAAAAGGTTTAAGCTTTTTTTAACAAAAAAAATTCCTCAATACTTCTAGGGGGAGTGTACACAGAATCAAGCAATGCTGGGATGGCTACTGCAAAAAGCTGGTGATACCTTTAAGACAACAACAGGTCAGCCCATCAGCAACTCAACAAAACCAGTAAGGTACTTTAAATATAGTAGAAGGTAAGAGGAAACTGTCTTCTTTTATATGAACTTTAAATATCTGCCGATCGTGGTCATTTTTCTTATCACGGAAGGCAACATGGTGTCTTTCTAAATCCTTGGTATCTTTCTAAATTTGAATCTGAATAAACTAGAATCCTTAACTTAATGGAACTTACAGAATTGTGTGATACTGGATAGGTAAAGACCCTCCCAGATTTGTCATAATAAAGTGTTTTAAGTGCTATGAAGGAAAAATAAGAAGGTTTGTTTATGTGCAGAGGAGACTACTAATTTAGATTTGGGCAAGTCAGGCACCTCTGAGATAGTGACGTTCAAGCTGAGACCAAAAGGATGTTGGTGGAATTAGCCCTGCAATAATGGGGGTTGGGGGGGAGGGAAGCCGAGACAGCAGCCGGTTCCAAAGGCCTGAATCAGGAGAGAGCTGCAGTCAAGGTCCCCAAGGTGAGCAGGTGAACGTGGAGGCTGATGAAAGGCTGGGGCCCTACACCCCACAGGGCCCTCCTCAGGAGGCAGTGTTCAAGTGTTTGGCCGATAGCCTGTGTGCAGGGAGAGGGCATTGATGGGTTTTACTCAGGAGGGACATGACTTGTTTCACTTCATTTATTTGGTTCTATTGAGATCTAATTAAATAATTATTTTGTTTTTACATTCATTTAGTTTATTATGCATTTCAAACATGAGTTAAGAAAAACATCCTCCCAACAGCTCAGAAGTGTGAGCGGGCAATATGCAATTCAGGATAAGGCATCTGATGTATCACACTTGATCTGTTTCTGAAAGATCACTCTGGCTGCTTGTGGGGAGGGGGGACTGGACAGGGTCTGAAGCAGAGAGACTGTTAGGAGGCCATTCAGACAGAGTGACAGATGACCCATTTTAGGGTGGTAGCATGGAGACGATATTCCAGATGCATTGCAGACCTACCAGTGAGCTTGAGGATGGACTTGGATGCAGGAGGTGAAAGCAAGGGAGAGAGAGTTCAAGGATGGGGTTTTGGCTTGAACACCTGTTTGGGTGATGCCACTTTTCATGTACTGCGGTGGGAGTGGGAGCTTAGGACCTGCTCTGTGTGCCCCCCATCTCCCTCGAAATTCCTATGTTGAAATCCAACCTCCACTGTGGTGGTGTTTGGAGGTGGGCCTTTAGGAGACGATAAGGTCATGAGGGCAAAGAATTCTCTCTGCCTCTTCCACCATGCAAGGTGCAGCGAAAAGATGGCAATCTGTGAGCCAGGGAACCCTCACCAGGCCCCAGATCTGCCAGTGCCTGCCTCCAAAATAGTGAAAAGTGGATTTCTGTTGTTTCTAAGCCACCAGTCTATGGCATTTTGTTTTGGCAGCCTGAGCTCATACAGGATGCCATCCTCGGTGAGTTCCAGGTTGCAGGGTAGGTCCTTTCCCAGGCCTTGGTCTCTCCTCCAGTTCTGCAGCTTTGTTCAAGCAAACCAGGGGCAACGCTGACTCACCAGCAGAAGGAACCCACCTAGATTTTTCCCTTTGTGGTGGTGGATTTGTGCTGGACTATCTCTAAGTTCTTGTCCAGTTCACAGGGTCAGGGTTATGCTCTACAGCCGCGAACAAGCAAAGCACAGAGAGCAAACCGTGATTTTGACCACAGAGGGCATCCTGGCGTCACCCACCTGAGTTTACAGGTGGTGAGTGGGGTGATTGTGGGCAAGTTCCTCATTGAGCCCCAGAAAGCCACATAATTGCCCAACAAATGGGGATTCAATTGTACAGCATTCCTAAGTGGATGCCATGACTTCAACAGCATTTACAACTAAAGAGAATGGTTTCTCATTACCTCCCAGGGAAACCCAGACTGCTCTGCTCAGGGCTGGGCCTCCACCCCTTGCCAGCCACACACTCACAACCAAGGCCTGACCCCAAAGCTGGCTACCCACCACCACAGCCACTGCCACTTAGGACTCACCACACCCAGGCCTTTCCTCTTACCCTTTTTTGATGCCCATCTCTTTTTTGCCAATCTCCTTATATCATTCCCCTCCAACCCCAACTAAGAAAGCACAGAGGCAAAACTGTTGTTTTTTTAAGGTAATGGTCTTTGAGAAACAGTAGAAACAGCTGAAAGATGAATGCCAGTGTTTTACAGTTCTAGGGTCCTGAGATTCTAAGTGTCTTGTAATATATAGGCATATTCTTTGTGTTTCCTGATCCTGAACATACAGAGCATCAGTGACACATGAAACCCTGTCTGGTGTGCAGGCTGGGAATCAGGTCTAATCCGTGCCCCTGAGAGGCTTCCAGTCCAAGGAGGAGATGCGAAGTTAGTGAGAACACAGGTGAGGAGGCGTCCAGGGAAGGCTGGCTGAAGAGCCCGCGTACCGAGTCCTGAAGGGCGGCAGGGAGCAGAGTGGGAGGGGAAGCTTGCAAGGCTTGGAGGCAATTCAAAAGTTACGAGGACTTTCTAGGAGAACTCTACTTCCAGGACAACAGGGATAAATAAAGGCATGACTTTCTCTGCTCCGGTTCTCCTTCCTCTCCTCGGGACCTCTGTCACAGTGCAGGTGCTGGTGTCCAGGAGACACATGGAAAGCAGACCTGTCTTTTGTGTCTGGGATGGAAGAAGAAGGTCCAAGTTCTCTAACTGCAGTATCTATCCAGATGACAGGACAGAATACTTACCACCCAGGACAGAAGGTGGCTGTAGTTTTTAATAGTACTTGAATGAGCCAGTGTGCTTCAGGGAGAAATTTCTTCACACCCTCTGAGGAATTAATGGATGTGGAAGCTTACATGACTCCTAACAAAACCTCAGGAGTGGGCAGTGGAAGGGATATTGGCATGTTGAGTCCTCTTGAAATCCTCCAAATCGGTGCCTCCGAGCATTCTGATGGAACTAGTGATGAGATTAAAATTCCACTTAGGGATTTTGTCGTGCAGTTTTTTCCGACTCTTGATAGTTGTCAGATGGACCTTTCTGTCTGCTGCAGACGGGACTCCCATGACCCGTCACTCCACTTCCGCATGGGCACCAGTTGTTTTCCCATCGCTCAAGAGTATCAGTGACACCAGCCAGTCTGTGAGTAGGTGATGTTCTGCCACACCTAGAATTTAGGCTTGGCCAAAATGTTAGGTCTGCAAGCTGAATTACAGACTTAAGTAAAAACTGTTACGTGCTTAACAGCATCAGAATTTTCCATTACAGATACTGTTTTTACTCTTTCTTAATTAAGTGCCTTGAGGGGGCTTTGAATTTCCAAACCTTCCAGATCAAAGATTGCTTCAGCTGTCTGAATTATAGGAATGTTGAAAAACAAAAACAAATCCTTTTCCTGCTATAAAATCCTTGCCATGTTTTTGTCTTTATGTAACTCAAAACGGCTGAACTGAAAAAGGAGGTTGGTGAGTTCTGTTTCCAAACCTAAAAATTCGTCAGCAATGTAGTGAATATGTTGAAAGTGTCATTCGCATTAATCTGACCCAAGAATACATGTTACTAAATCCTTACCTAATAACCTAGTGACACAGAAAATTGCTAATGAGCACTTAGAATAAAACAATTTATGGCTAAGGACACCAAAATGTTTTAAATTGTTTATTAAAGTGATTTATGACTAAATTGCAATAATTTGGAAATAGTGCTAGTTGACATTGTGATTTCCCTCTGATTCCACACGCACCCTTAGCTACGTAGCCAACTGGCAAAAGAGTGAACTATTTTATTTATTTGTTTGTTTATTTTGGTATTATTAATGTACAATTACAAGAGCAACATATGGTTACTAGACTCCCCCTATTATCAAGTCCCCACTACACACCCCATTACAGTCACTGTCCATCACCGTAGTAAGATGCTATAGAATCACTACTTGTCTTCTCTGTGTTATACTGCCTTCCCTGTGCCCCCCACTGCTACATTATGTGTGTGTGCTAATCGTAATACCCCTTTTTCCTCCTTTTCCCTCCCTTCCCACCCATCTTCCCCAGTCCTTTTCATTTTGGTAACTATTAGTCCATTCTTGGGTTCTGTGAGTCTGCTGTTGTTTTTTTCCTTCAGCTTTTTCTTTGTTCTTACACTCCACAGATGAGTGAAATCATTTGATACTTGTCTTTCTCCACCTGGCTTATTTCACTGAGCATAATACCCTCTAGCTCCATCCATGTTGTTGCAAATGGTAGGATTTGTTTTCTTCTTATGGCTGAATAATATTCCATTGTGTATATGTACCACATCTTCTTTATCCATTCATCTACTGATGGACACTTAGGTTGCTTCCATTTCTTGGCTATTGTAAATAGTGCTGCGATAAACATAGGGGTGCATCTGTCTTTTCAAATTGGGTTGCTGCATTCTTAGGGTAAATTCCTAGGAGTGGAATTCCTGGGTCAAATGGTATTTCTATTTTGAGTTTTCTGAGGAACCTCCATACTGCTTTCCACAATGGTTGAACTAATTTGCAGTCCCACCAGCAGTGTAGGAGGGTTCCCCTTTCTCCACATCCTCACCAACATTTGTTGTTGTTTGTCTTTTGGATGTTGGCCATCCTAACTGGTGCGAGGTGATATCTCATTGTGGTTTTAATCTGCATTTCTCTGATGATTAGCGATGTGGAGCATCTTTTCATGTGCCTGTTGGCCATCTGAATGTCTTCTTTGGAGAAGTGACTGTTCAGATCCTCTGCCCATTTTTTAATTGGCTTATTAGCTTTTTGTTTCTTGAGGTGCATGAGCTCTTTATGTAATTTGGATGTCAACCCCTTATCAGATATGTCATTTATGAATATATTCTCCCATACTGTAGGATGTCTTTTTGTTCTTCTGATGGTGTCCTTTGCTGTACTTAGTGAATAATCACCTCAAGTACTTGGGAGGTAGATGGGCACTGTTTCCGTGCACTCCCATCCCAAATTATGCAGTTGTGTTAGTATTTTGACAGACCCCTCTAATTTGTTTATTAACATTAAGGGTATGCATATTTTGGTACATTCATTTTTTTTATTTTGGTATCATTAATATACAATTACATGAGCAACATCGTGGTAACTAGATTCCCCCCATTATCAAGTCCCCACCACATACCCAATACAGTCAATGTCCGTCAGTGTAGTAAGTGTACATTCATTTTTATAAGAATTTTAATTTAAAAAAGTCTCGCCAAAAGAGTTGATCTACATAAAAAGTATTTAATATAGAGAACACAAAAGCACCTTTTATCAGGTAATGTCCCTATGACATAGATGAGATTATCCTAATCAAATCTCCCTTTATCTGAAAGGAATTTCTGGTTGAATACAAAATAATGAACTTCATGAACCTACCTTTTGCCTATGAATCTTCAACCTCACTCAACATGGGCATCACAATTAATTCAGCAAAATAATGATTGTGTTCTCCAAAAGAAAATAGCTAATACAAAGTGTTCTAGTTTAAAAACAGCACCACTGGAGGAAGGGGATATATATGTCTTTTCTGTGCAAAGTCACTAAGCAACTGATTTACCAAAATTCACGTAAACTAAACTTTGAGTGGCTGGTTTTTATAACGTTCCTGTGATCTGGTGTGGAAAACAGAAGAAAGCGACAAACCGAAGCAGAACAGTCACTTTGATGAATCAGAAGACGCGGGCACGCAGCTGTGCCAGAGCATGTTGTGCTCCTCGTTTCCTGCCAGCTGGTTACCAGTCAGCGACCTCCACCACGAAGGGCGTCTTCACATCCATCCTGCCGCTGTTAGTGACGGTGCAGTCGGTGAGCGGGCGGTCGTGCCCGTCGGTTGCCTGGAGTTCTATGGAGTGGACCACTGTCTGGTGAGAGAAAAGCAGGCCTCTGTTCACTTCTGACCAGCAACTATGGCGACCAACACAGGAAATGAACACCAAGTCTGAGAGCCCAAGCGGGAAATCAGTTTTTGTTTTTGTTTTTATTTTATTTTATTTTATTTATTTATTTTTTTAATATAATTTATTTTATTATCATTAATTTACAATTACATGTGCAATATTACGATTATTAAACTACCCCTTCATCAGGTCCCCCCCACCAACCCCATTACAGTCACTGTCCATCAGCGTAGTGAGATGCTATAGAATCACTACTTGTCTTCTCTGAGTTGTACTGCCCTCCCCGTGCCCCCCCAACATTACATTTGCTAATCGTAATGCCCCTTTTTCCCTCTTATCCCTCCCTTCCCGCCCATTTTCCCCAGTCCCTTTCCCTTTGGTAACTATTAGTCCGTTCTTGGGTTCTGTGAGTCTGCTGCTGTTTTGTTCCTTCAGTTTTTTTCTTTGTTCTTATACTCCACATATGAGTGAAATCATTTGATACTTGTCTTTTTCGGCTTGGCTTATTTCACTGAGCATAATACCCTCTAGCTCCATCCATGTTGTTGCAAATGGTAGGATTTGTTTTCTTCTTATGGCTGAATAATATTCCATTGTGTATATGTACCACATCTTCTTTATCCATTCATCTACTGATGGACACTTAGGTTGCTTCCATTTCTTGGCTATTGTAAATAGTGCTGCAATAAACATAGGGGTGCATCTGTCCTTTTCAAATTGGGCTGCTGCATTCTTAGGGTAAATTCCTAGGAGTGGAATTCCTGGGTCAAATGGTATTTCTATTTTGAGTTTTTTGAGGAACCTCATACTGCTTTCCACAATGGTTGAACTAATTTGCAGTCCCACCAGCAGTGTAGGAGGGTTCCCTTTTCTCCACATCCTCGCCAACATTTGTTGTTGTTTGTGTTTTGGATGTTGGCCATCCTCACTGGTGTGAGGTGATATCTCATTGTGGTTTTAATCTGCATTTCTCTGATGATTAGCGATGTGGAGCATCTTTTCATGTGCCTGTTGGCCATCTGAATTTCTTCTTTGGAGAAGTGTCTATTCATGTCCTCTGCCCATTTCTTAATTGGATTATTTGCTTTCTGTTTGTTAAGGTGCATGAGTTCTTTATATATTTTGGATGTCAACCCTTTATCAGATAAGTTTTTTATGAATATATTCTCCCATACTGTAGGATGTCTTTTTGTTCTACTGATGGTGTCCTTTGCTGTACAGAAGCTTTTCAGCTTGAGATAGTCCCACTTGTTCATTTTTGCTTTTGTTTCCCTTGCCCGGGGAGATATGTTCATGAAGAAGTTGCTCATGTTTATGTCCAGGAGATTTTTGCCTATGTTTTTTTCTAAGAGTTTTATGGTTTCATGGCTTACATTCAAGTCTTTGATCCACCTTGAGTTTACCTTTGTGTATGGGGCTAGACAGTAGTCCAGTTTCATTCTCTTACATGTAGCTGTCCAGTTTTTCCAACACCAGCTGCTGAAGAGGCTGTCATCTCCCCATTGTATATCCAAGGCACTTTTATCAAATATTAATTGACTGTATATGTTTGGGTTAATGTTTGGATTTTCTATTCTGTTCCACTGGTCTGTGGGTCTGTTTTTGTGCCAATACCAAATTGTCTTGATTACTGTGGCTTTGTAGTAGAGCTTGAAGTCAGGGAGGTAATTCCCTCTGTTTTATTCCTCCTTCTCAGGATTGCTTTGGCTATTCGGGGTCTTTTGTGGTTCCATATGAATTTTAGAATTATTTGTTCCAGTTCATTGAAGAAAGCTGTTGGTAGTTTGATAGGGATTGCATTGAATCTGTAGATTGCTTTAGGTAGTATAGCCATTTTGACAATATTTATTCTTCCTAGCCAAGAGCATGGGATGCATTTCCATTTGTTAGTGTCCTCTTTAATTTCTCTTAGGAGTGTCTTGTAGTTTTCAGAGTACAGGTCTTTCACTTCCTTCGTTAGGTTTATTCCTAGGTATTTTATTCTTTTTGATGCAATTGTGAATGGAATTGTTTTTCTGATTTCTCTTTCTGTTAGTTCATCATTAGTGTATAGGAAAGCAACAGATTTCTGTGTGTTAATTTTGTATCCTGCAACTTTGCTGAATTCAGATATTAGTTCTAGTAGTTTTGGAATGGAATCTTTAGGGTTTTTTATGTACAGTATCATGTCATCTGCAAATAGTGACAATTTGACTTCTTCTTTACCAATCTGGATGCCTTGTATGTCTTTGTTTTGTCTGATTGCTGTGGCTAGGACCTCCAGTACTATGTTGAATAACAGTGGAGAGAGTGGGCATCCCTGTCTTGTTCCCGATCTTAGATGAAAAGCTTTCAGCGTCTCGCCGTTAAGTATGATGTTAGCTGTGGGTTTGTCATATATAGCCTTTATGATGTTGAGGTACTTGCCCTCTATACCCATTTTGTTGAGAGTTTTAATCAGGAATGGATGCTGAATTTTGTCAAATGCTTTTTCAGCATCTATGGAGATGATCATGTGGTTTTTGTTCTTCTTTTTGTTGATGTGGTGGATGATGTTGATGGATTTTCGAATGTTGTACCATCCTTGCATCCCTGGGATGAATCCCACTTGATCATGGTGTATGATCCTCTTGATGTATTTTTGAATTCGGTTTGCTAATATTTTGTTGAGTATTTTTGCATCTACGTTCATCAGGGATATTGGTCTGTAATTTTCTTTTTTGGTGAGGTCTTTGCCCGGTTTTGGTATTAGAGTGATGCTGGCTTCATAGAATGAGTTTGGAAGTATTCCCTCCTCTTCTATTTTTTGGAAAACTTTAAGGAGAATGGTGTTATTTCTTCTCTATATGTCTGGTAGAATTCAGAGGTGAATCCATCAGGCCCAGGGGTTTTGTTCTTGGGTAGTTTTTTGATTACCAATTCGATTTCGTCACTGGTGATTGGTCTGTTTAGTTTTTCTGTTTCTTGCTTGGTCAGTCTTGGAAGGTTGTATTTTTCTAAGAAGTTGTCCATTTCTTCTATGTTTTCCAGCTTGTTAGCATATAGATTCTCATAATATTCTCTTATGATTCTTTGTATTTCTGTGGGGTCTGTCGTGATTTTTCCTTTCTCATTTCTGATTGTGTTTATGTGTGTAGATTCTCTTTTTCTCTTAATGAGTCTGGCTAGGGGTTTATCTATTTTGTTTATTTTTTCAAAGAACCAGCTCTTGGTTTTATTGATTTTTTCTATTGTTTTATTCTTCTCAATTTTATTTATTTCTTCTCTAATCTTTATTATGTCCCTCCTTCTGGTGACTTTGGGCCTCATTTGTTCTTCTTTTTCCAATTTCAGTAATTGTGTCTTTAGACTATTCATTTGGGAATGTTCTTCCTTCTTTAAATAGGCCTGGATTGCAATATACTTTCCTCTTAGAACTGCCTTTGCTGCGTCCCACAGAAGTTGTGGCTTTGTGTTGTTGTTGTCATTAGTCTCCATATATTCTTTGATTTCTGTTTTGATCTGGTCGTTAACCCATTAATTAATTGGGAGAGTGTTGTTAAGTCTCCATATATTTGTGAGCTTTTTTGATTTCTTTCTAAAATTTATTTCTAGTTTTATACCTTGGTGATCTGAGAAGTTGCTTGGTAGGATTTCAATATTTTTGAAATTACTGAGGTTCTTTTTGTGGCCTAGTATGTGGTCTATTCTGGAAAATGTTCCATGTGCACTTGAGAAGAATGTGTATCCTGTTGCTTTTGGGTGTAGAGTTCTGTAGATGTCTGTTAGGTCCATCTGTTCTAGTGTGTTGTTCAGTGCCTCTGTGTCTTTACTTATTTTCTGTCTGGTTGATCTGTCCTCTGGAGTGAGTGGTGTGTTGAAGTCTCCTAAGATGAATGCATTGCTGTCTATTTCCTCCTTTAATTCTGTTAGTATTTGTCTCACATATGCTGGCGCTCCTGTGTTGGGTGCATATATATTTATAATGGTTATATCTTCTTGTTGGACTGACCCCTTTATCATTATGTAATGTCCTTCTTTATCTTTTGCTACTTTCTTCGTTTTGAAGTCTATTTTGTCTGATACAAGTACTGCAACACCTGCTTTTTTCTCTTTGTTGTTTGCATGAAATATCTTTTTCCATCCCTTCACTTTTAGTCTGTGTATATCTTTGGATTTGAGGTGAGTTTCTTGTAGGCAGCATATAGATGGGTCTTGCTTTTTTATCCATTCTGTTACTCTGTGTCTTTTGATTGGTGCATTCAGTCCATTTACATTTAGGGTGATTATTGATAGGTATGTACTTATTGCCATTGCTGGCTTTAGATTCGTGGTTACCAAGGGTTCAAGGGTTGCTTCTTTACTATCTAACAATCTAACTTAACTTTCTTGTTAAGTTATTGTAAACACAGTCTGATGTTTCTTTATTTCTCTCCCTTCTTATTCCTCCTCCTCCATTCTTTCTATAATAGGTGTTTTATTCTTTGCCTTTAGTTAGTATTTGGATGGTCTGCTTTCTTTGCTATGATTTTTTTTTCCTCTGGTGACATCGTTTTAGCCTTAGGTGTGCTTCCATCTAGAGCAGTCCATTTAAGATATCCTGTAGTGGTGGTTTATGAGACGCAAATTCTCTTAACTTTCGTTTATCTGGAAATTGTTTAATCCCTCCATCATATTTAAATGATAATCGTGCTGGATACAATATTCTTGGTTCGAGGCCCTTCTGTTTCATAACGTTAAATATATCATGCCATTCTCTTCTGGCCTGTAAGGTTTCTGTTGAGAAGTCTGATGATAGTCTGATGGGTTTTCCTTTGTAGGTGATCTTTTTTCTCTCTCTAGCTGCCTTTAATACCCTGTCTTTATCTTTGATCTTTGCCATCTTAATTATTATGTGTCTTGGTGTTGTCTTCCTTGGGTCCCTTGTGTTGGGAGATCTATGAGCTTCGGTGGACTGCGAGACTACTTCCTTCCCCAGCGAGGGAAAGTTTTCAGCAATTATTTCTTCAAAGACACTTTCTATCCCTTTTTCTCTCTCTTCTTCCTCTGGTACTCCTATAATGCGAATATTGTTCCGTTTGGATTGGTCACACAGTTCTCTTAATATTCTTTCATTCCTAGAAATCCTTTTATCTCTCTCTGCCTCAGCTGCTCTGTACTCCTGTTCTCTGTTTTCTATTCCATTAACAGTCTCTCGCATCTCATCCATTCTGCTGTTAAGCCCGTCGATCGCTTGTCTGATTTCTGTATTGTCTTTCCTCAGTTCCCTCACTTCCTCCCTCAGCTCTTGCACATTTCTCTGTAGGTCCATCAGCATGGTTATGACTTTTATTCTAAATTCTTTTTCAGGGAGGCTGTGCATTTCCATCCCTTCAGACTCCCTCTCTGGGGTTGTCTGGTTGATTTTGGTCTGAACCATATTCCTCTGTCTTTTCATGGCTGTATAATTTGGTCACTGATAGTTGCCACGTATGTCAGCTGGGCTCTTTAAGACTTTAAAAAGAGAAGAAAAAAAAAGAGAGAAAAAAAGAAAAAAAGAAAGAAAGAAAAAAAGAAAAAAAGAAAGAAAAGAAAAAACAAAAACAAAACAAAAAACACAAAACAAAAAAAACAAAAAAAATGCCCACCGGACGTAGATTCTGTGGGAATGCTCTAGGTGGCGCTATTGCCCCACTATTCCACAGCTGTGACTGTGCCGCTCCGCAGGGCCGTTTATCGCTCTGGCAGGGGTGGGAACGAATAGGAGGCTGTTGATCTCAGTGAGAAGTGTTAAGTATGGCTACGCTTCCTCAGTCGGCAGCTAAGGCGTCTGAAACTCCCCAGGACTCCCAGCCTGCTGGGCTGAGTGTGCTGGGGTGATCCGGCTCCTCCGCTGGGCTCCTGTCTCTTTAAGACCGCTGAGGAAAGCGCGCACTTTTTTTTTTCCTTCCCGGAGCCGGCTGCAAGCCCCCTGGCGCGTTCCCCGCTCAGATCCTGCCCCTGTGTCTCTCCAATCTCCGCTGCACTGCGCAATGTGGGTCAGCGCTCCCCGCGCGGATCACCGCGGCTGGCTACTTCGTGGGGTGTGCTTCCTCTCCCTCCCGGCTCTGAATCCTCTCCTCCCGCCGGTGCGCTGGGGTGGGGGAGGGCTCGGGTCCGCCGGGTCGCGGCTCCGGATCTTACCCGCCTCTTGGGGTGCCGAGTCCTCTCGGGTGTAGCTGCACGCTGTGCGCTTTCCTGTGTATTCTCGTCTCTCTTTTAGGAATAGATGTATTTTCTGTGTTTTCGTAGATAAATTTAGTGTTGGGAGGAGATTTCTGCCGCCCTGCTCACACCGCCATCTTCCCGGAAGTCCCACTTGTTCATTTTTGCTTTTGTTTCCCTTGCCCGGGGATATATGTTCATGAAGAAATTGCTCATGTTTATGTCCAAGAGATTTTTGCCTATGTTTTTTCTAAGAGTTTTTTTGTTTCATGATTTACATTCAGGTCTTTGATCCATTTTGAGTTTACTTTTGTGTATGGCATTCGACAGTAGTCCAGTTTCATTCTCTTACATGTAGCTGTCCAGTTTTTCCAACACCAGCTGCTGAAGAGGCTGTCATGTCCCCATTGTATATATAAGGCTCCTTTATCATGTATTAACTGACTGTATATGTTTGGGTTAATGTTTGGATTTTCTATTCTGTTCCACTGGTCTGTGGGTCTGTTTTTGTGCCAATACCAAATTGTCTTGATTACTGTGGCTTTGTAGTATAGCTTGAAGTTAGGGACCGTAATTCCCCCTGTTTTATTCCTCCTTCTCAGGATTGCTTTGGCTATTCGGGGTCTTTTGTGGTTCCATATGAATTTTAGAATTATTTGTTCCAGTTCATTGAAGAAAGCTATTGGTATTTTGATAGGGATTTTGTTGAATTTGT
Organism: Smutsia gigantea; assembly: GCA_032199065.1. Taxonomy (NCBI): domain Eukaryota; kingdom Metazoa; phylum Chordata; class Mammalia; order Pholidota; family Manidae; genus Smutsia; species Smutsia gigantea. The sequence goes on from JAVSCE010018931.1 coordinate 49,743, forward strand.
AGATTGCTTTAGGTAGTATAGCCATTTTGACAATATTTATTCTACCTAGCCAAGAGCATGGGATGAATTTCCATTTGTTAGTGTCCTCTTTAATTTCTCTTAGGAGTGTCTTGTAGTTTTCAGAGTATAGGTCTTTCACTTCCTTGTTAGGTTTATTCCTAGGTATTTTATTCTTTTTGATGCAATTGTGAATGGAATTGTTTTTCTAATTTCTCTTTCTGTTAGTTCATCATTAGTGTATAGGAAAGCAACAGATTTCTGTGTGTTAATTTTGTATCCTGCAACTTTGCTGAATTCAGATATTAGTTCTAGTAGTTTTGGAGTGGTGTCTTTAGGGTTGTTTATGTACAATATCATGTCATCTGCAAATAGTGACAATTTGACTTCTTCTTTACCAATCTGGGGAAGTTTTCAGCAATTATTTCTTCAAAGACACTTTCTGTCCCTTTTTTCCTGTCTTCTTCCTCTGGTATTCCTATAATGTGAATATTGTTCTGTTTGTATTGGTCACACAGTTCTCTTAAATTTTTTTCATTCCTGGAGATCCTTTTATCTCTCTCTGCCTGAGCTTCTCTGTATTTATGTTCTATGATTTCTATTCCATTAACAGTCTCTTGCATCTCGTCCAGTCTGCTGCCAAGCCCATTGATCACTTGTCTCATCTCTGCATTGTCTTTCCTTACTTCCCTCACTTCCTCCCTTAGCTCTTGCATATTTCTCTGTAGATCCATTAGTATGGTTGTGACTTTTATTCTGAATTCTTTTTCAGGAAGATTGTGCATGTCCATCCCATCAGGCTCCCTCTCTAGGGTAGTCTGGTCTGGGGTTGTCTGGGTAAGCCTTGTTTGTACCATATTTCTCTGTCTTTTCATGGCGATAGAAGTGGTCAGAAAAAGAAAAAAAGAAGAAAGGAAAAATAAAGAGAAAAAAAAGCCTGCTGTGTGTAGTTTCTGTCATAATCCTGTAGGTGGTGCTGCTGCTCCACTATTCCGCAGCCATGCCACTCCGCTAGGCCCTTTGTGAGTCTGGCCAGGGAGGGAATGAATTGGAGGCTGCTGATTTCTGTGGGAAGTCCCCGATCGACTGCTTTTCCCAGCTGAAGTCCAAAGGGACCGAAATTCCCCAGGACTCCCAGCCTGCTTGGTTGAGTGCCCTGGGACAAACCTGCTCCTCTGTTGGGCCCCTGTCTCTTTAAGACCCCTAAAAAAGCATGCACTTTTCTTTTGTCCCGGGGAACCAGGTGGGTGGACCTGCCGTCTTGGAATCTGCACCTCTGTCTCTCCAGTCTCCAATACACTGCATGAAGTGTGTCAGTGCTCCCGGTGCAGATCACCAGGACTGGTTATTCGGCGGGCCTGTGCTTCCACTTCCTCCCTGCTCAGAGTCCTCTCCTCCCGCTAGTGCGCTGGGGTGGGGGTGTGCTTGGGTCCCGCTGGGTCACGGCTTTTACCCGCCTCGTGGGTTGCCGAGTTGTCTCAGGTGTAGCTGCAGGCTGGTGTGTCCTGTATCCTCTGGTCTCTCTTTTAGGAATAGTTGTATTTGCTGTATTTTCATAAATATATTTGGTTTTGGGAGGAGATTTCTGCCGCCCTGCTCATGCCACCATCTTCCCAGAAGTCTTCGATACTATATTGTTAAAAGTTTCTATCTCTTTGTTGAAGTCCTCTCTGAGGTCTTGAATATTTTTCTGTAGCTCTGTGAGCATGTTTATGATTTCTATTTTGAAATCTTTATCAGGTAGATCAGTGATTTCAGTTTCACTTAGCCTTGTGTCTGGTGTTTGAGGGATTTTGGTTTGTACGAGGTTCTTTTGCCATTTCATATTTCTGATTAGTACTGGGTAATAATAACTTTGTGTAGATGGCACCCTGTAGTGCCCAGGAGCTCTACTCTCTGGAGCTGCCCAGCGCCTGGACTGATGGTGGGGGTCACAGAGCTCTTTCCTGCTTCCCAGCTGCACTGCCTGCCTCCACTGTTATGGCCAGTGGGCCAAGTATGCAGGGAGGAGCCTCTATGGTATACCCCTGTAGCTGCCATAGGTGGGGCCACCCTCTGGCTTGCCTGGTGCAATGGCGGGGACAGCAGGTTTGCAAACTGGTACCGGCTGGGAGGAAGGAGCGGCAGGCTTTGTATCACAGTGGGGGGCCTTGTGGCTGCATTGCTAGGCAGGGAGATGGAACGTGTGAAGCTTCTGAAAGTTCCCAACCTGCTGTGCCTGAGTGTGCCAAGATGATTTGTCCATCTTTCCTTTCTCCTGAGCAGCAAGCTCTGTGTAATCCTTGCTCCTTTAGCAGCCCTCTTGCTGTTGGGATGTCTCTCAAAGTGCCCACCTTTCTTTTGTCCTGGAGTGGCTGGTTGTGGGTACTTATTCTCCACAAGTGCCCAGAATCTCAGTCTCTCTGAGTATTCTGCCTGTCTTTGCTTTCCAACCCCTCTAATTTCCAGAGCATCATGTAATGTGGGTTCGTGCCCCTAGATATGATCTCCAGGGGTTGGTGTTTAGCAGTCCTGGGCTTCTACTCACTCCCCACTGTGTTTCTCTTCCTCCTCCCCTCCACCCCCACCATGAGCTTGGGTGGGGGTGGGGGGCTTGGATCCCACCAGATTGTGGCTTGGCTACTTTACCCATTACCATGAGGTCTTCTCTTTTCCCCAGATGTAGGCCGTTTGTTGCAGTCTTCTTTCTGGTGGCTCTTTCAGGATTAGTTGTATTTTCCATATTTTTGTGTTGTATGTGGTTTTGAGGGGAGGTTTCTGCCTCACTTCTCATGCTGACGTCTTGTTTAATCTCTCTAGGGTCATATTCTTGCACTCAAAAGAAATGCCCAGTGTAGAGGGTACCCAGATAGAAACTGACCAGGAGTTTGACAGAATAATCTGCTTGCTTGGAGCTACCCTGAAGCTTATGGTGAGAGTCAGGTGCTGTTTATGGAGAAACTGACTTGGGTCAGGGGCTTGCCAGGAGCGTTAAGTTGGGCTCTACAGAAGCAGAACCAAATATGAGAATTAATGAGTGAGATCATAGAACCAAGTAAAACACCATAGGGTAGTAGAGAAGTAGAATGGCAAGAGGAGGCTAAGGAAGGGTCTTTCAGATGGCAATAAATAGTTCAGTATGGCAGGGGATCTCAGGAGGCAGTATAGGTCACACTTCAGTTCCAATCAAGGGAAAGGGAACAAAATTACTGATGTCATCTTGTCCATCCCTCTTGTACTAAAGCTTGCCCACTCTGAGGGTACAAAAACTCCAGACCGTGGGCCTTCTTCAGGCAGCCCCTTCCCCCTGCTCCCACCCTGACAACAAAGACACGTGCTGGCTATCAGCAGTGAATTCACCAGAAGCTGTATGCCTGAAACTGGAAGGGGGCCTACGGAGGTGTGGGCTGCACACTCACAGCCTCTGATAGAGGTAGGAAAAGGATTATTATAGAAACACTTTTGCTTTCTTTCTTTTTCTTTTTCTCTTTGCACGTTGTATATCATAGCACTGCCTTCTAGCAGAGCCAAGAGTCAATATTGGCATCTCATTCATTTTGGTTCTGAAGATTGTTCTCTAGTGGATTCTAAGGAAGGGCTGTTGGAGCAATATTGAGTCTTACATGTTAACAATAGCTTATGTGCACATTCATGGAAGTCAATTCTTTCATAAAATCTTTGGGTTATATTTTCTTGATAGATTTTCTAGACTATCTTCTGGCTTGGTGTTAAAGTCATGAATTTTTTATTTTTATTTTTTTGCATTTTCGCTGAGATGCCCGGAGGATTTTGTTCTTACTGTGAAGATCTTTGCGCCCATGCACTGGCCATTATGAGCAGATTTTTCTCTGGAGATCTTGATGCCAGCTGAGGAATCGGTGTCATCTTGGGTCTTCCCAAGTGTGGGAACTGTACCATGCAGGGGGTGATAGAAGGAGAGATGAATATAATGGAGATACCATAAAAGTGTGTGTGTGTCATCTTCTGCCGTTTTGCCTTTTGGTGTGCCTTACGTTCTCTAGTGACAGTGAGGCATGGCATACTAGGTGCAACAAATTGCCATGAACTTGGTTATGTGGTGATGATGTGAGAGAAGGGTTTCATAGTTGTATGATTAGTTCTCACAGGCTTTCCATGAGCCTATGCCATGGGATTATGAACTTCATAAATGTTCATCAGTTGTTTTTCTCCCCCTGTAGGTAGGAAATTATGGCCAGAGTGGGCTGGAGCTGGGTATTTCCCTTCCAGGTCACTTAGGTTCTGATAATATCTCAGCAGGTTAGTCTCTGGTGTACTAGTTTCCACTGAGGGCAACCTTTAAGAACAGACTGCTCTGGAATATTTCAAATGATTCTTCTCCCCTTGCCAGAAATGGGATTTGTCTCTTATTAGAAATGGGATCCTTGCTGTGGGAACCTAATAGAATTCTTAAAGGTCCATCTTAAGGTACTTGGTGGCAGGGGGAGGGGGCAGGCGTTTCCTTATGTCTGAGGACCCCTGGAGTTCTTAAATCTCAGACTTGCACTGAACTTCCAGAAATTGGCCAAGCACAGTTTGAATTTTCCTCCCCCCTTTTGTTTCCTCTGTGGTTTACCATTTTTTTCTCTGCTCTTGTAAGCCAGGACACCCTGTATTCATCTCTCTCCCCACTCCAGGGGCAGAGGTTTTACCTGTGTCTTCCCCTCTCCTTAGCCACCAGGAAGAATTTTTTTTCTCAGTCTGTTAAGGTTTTCACTTGTTAGGACAGAGTGGCAATCACTAGAAACTGAGTCTCCTCTTCTACCCTTTTGATTACTACCTACTCTATCTCCACAACCAAAACAATCTGAGATCTGGGTCCTCAGAGGAAATCAAACCTTTGAATACAAGGAATGTGAAGAATAATCGAAGCAATAATTAGATCTTTGCTAAAACATTTAATTTTACACGTGAGAAGCCAATCTGGGCACAACACTGCTATGACATTTTAGAACTAAATGTTCTCTCTGGTGGGGGACCTGAGAAGATGACTAGATTTTGTGGGTAGTCAAGTGGCTCTGCTTTGAAGGCACATCCACACTGTGTGTAAAACTTGTGACCATAGTTCATGAGATGAGTTGGTTCCTTCTCTGAAGCAGGTTAAGGAGTCTCAGACATCACCATGTAATGGTGCAGGATGGGACATGGCTTTGCTCAGAGGTCGGGGGAAGTTCTGCTTCCCTGTTCCCAGTGGAGAACAAGGTCTGAGGCTTTAGCACAGCTCCAGGTACTGCCCTGAGAGGGTTCAGAGGAGATTTCTTGGTGCTAGAAAGAGGTAGGAGAATGGAGGAAGAAACACTGGCTGTGAACTTTGATTTATAGGTTCCTTTTTCTACTGTTGCTTGCCAGCCCTTTTGTGTAGTCCTGACCCTTATTTCTACCGCTGGGATCCTCTTGGTTTGGACACAGATCTACAGATAGAAGAGCAGGATAGAAAATGCAATTGTTGGCATCTCCATCACTTTGATCTCATGTCTCAAACTTTCTAGAGTCTTTCCCATAATCTGGATGTTTCTTAACCCCCAAATCTGACTGACTTGGCTAGGTCAGCTTGGATTGTGTCTGGTATAAGGCAGACTTGGTGAGAATTTAGGACCACAAGTCTCTATCAGAACCATGCACATAAAGCTGAGGTTTGGTGAATGTATAGGACTTACTGGTTTCTAGGATCTTGCGGCAAGGTTGTGGGAACACCTGGTGATTTCTTGAGCTGGGTGGAGTCTTTTTTTTTTTTTGCTATGCAGATATTTTAATTTATTGTATTCCATATTAGGTGCACAGTTTAAAAAAGAATAAAATCCTACTCTCTAGGACAGAAGACAATAAACAGAACACAGGTGCTTTGATACAAATGGACTGAATGAAGTAAATAAGACTATATGACTGTTCAACCACATTTACATTACACGGTTTTAAAACTAATGTTTCACAATGACCAATTACTTCTCTGAAACTGTAGAGTTGGTGAGTGGTAGAGGATGTACACCATTTCAATATTAGTTCAGAGACTATGAAACAATTTTATTGGTGGTATTTATGTGTGGGGAGAAGAGAACTTTTACTGTGTACTCTCTCATGTTGCAGCGGGCATGATTTAACAGTAAAGTTTTTACAGTGCAAGAAAGAAAGCAAGTTTAACTATTAGTTATTCTACAAATGCTACCTAAACTAAAATATTCTTCTCTAATTCCATTGTAACAGTCTATAAACTTCATCAGATAAAGTGATAGAAGTTAAAATTTTAACATTTTGTTAGTCAAGTTACAAAAGGAGCTAATGAAAGGAGCTGGGTGGAGTCTTAGAAGCAAATGCTAAGACTGAATTGGATGTGTAAGAATTTATTGAAGGAAGCCCCTGTGAAGGAAAAGAGCCAGAGCTTCACCTACGAGAGGTTTGGACAGGCTGACATGGAGTCTTTTACTCAGAGTTGTTTGAGAGAGATGTCCTGTGTCTTGTAGAAATGGGTCTGCCTCAGTTTTCCTGCCATGGCATGATCTTGACCTGTCAGTCAATTACACTGCCTACTGCAGGGTATTTGAGTAGATCTCCTTTCTGTGGTCTCCAGAGCACTTCCTTATTTTTATGAGGGCTCTTTGGCTTGGACATGGATCTACAAATAATGGAGCAGGTTATGAAATGAAAGAAGCAGCCTAGAAAATAGGGTTAGAGATTTCTGGGTACCCAAAAGGTTTAAAATACACTTATGTCTGAGGCAGAGTATGAGTGTTCATGTCAACTCGAGATCCCACAGGGTAAAGGTAACGAACTAGTTCAATGGTTCTTGATTCCAGCTGCCCTTGGAATTGAGAAATTTTACCAGTTACCTGTATGCCTGAGTTCCATGTGTCGTGTGGTTCAACTCAAGTCCTTAAATGGTTAAGTGGCTTTCTGCCTAGTGGAAACTAGATATGATGCAGTTACTGTTTTGCCCTGGATGTATTGTAGAATCTGTTAATTAGTAGTCCTTTGGCAGGGATGGTGTCAAGCAGGACGGTACCCACAGTAACTATTGGAGTGTACCCACATTTTCCTTAGCTGTCTAAGGAATGTTAAGTATAATACCACATCAAAGTCATCTCAGAAATAATTCATAAAGCTGAACTTCGTATTTCTCGTAGCCATACCAGAACCAAATGATTATAATCTTTTCATTTCCTTGACTTTAGGGAGGCCAACTTGACAGGTCTCAAGGGATAATAACTAATGTCAAAGCTAAACCTGTGATTTTTCAGAGTGGGAATTCCTCAATAGAAAGGAGTTGTGAACTCAGGAGACAAGTCATCCACTTTGAGCTTGAGACTTAGAGAAGAGACTTGTCAGATGCTTTCTTAACATTTATTCCCACATCTTCAGCCAAACATATCTGCCTTTCTTTTATGAAATCACTTCTCAGTTTCTTTCTATCCTTAGTCATTCCCAGCCAGAGTTCTGACTTTAGCTCGTTAGGGTATTCTATTTCCCTACCCACATACCCATGACTGTAGTAATTGGTTCAGGGATAGGCATGCTATCAGCCATTAAATCCCAAGGGGATCATGCTGAAAAGGAATAACTTGTTTTACAGAAGAGCATTTTGGAAGAAATATGTAACAGATGACAAGGTAGAATACTTGCTTTCAGAAAGGGAGAACCAAAAGGAAGAGCCTCTTAAACCAGTCTTATTAGAGACAACACTAAATTGAGATGTTCTGGGTTGTGCCAGTGTATTTCCATCTTAAAATACAGTTTGAAGTTTCTGTCACATGCAACCAAAAGAATCCTAACAGGTACAGCCTGAAGGAATATCCCTGAAATGTGGGTATTAGAATTATTTGGTTTTCTTCATCTGCAATGTTTTTCTTCAACTTGCCACTTGAAATTTGGGGATCTAAATAGTAGAGTAAAATGAAAGGCTTTCAGACTAAATAATGCAAAATGAGGTGGGAAGGAGGAAAGAATATCCTAAAGGGAGTGTGAAAGGTTATGTCAAAGCCAGTATAAAATGGAAATGATTCCATATGGCTGTCTTGCTTAAAATTCCATTTACCAGCATATGCTACTTTTATAAAGGCAAGGTGGTGCTTTCAAGTAGTATGTCATGAATAATACAAGTCAAAACAAACAAATGAACAAACTGAAAACTAGGAAGCTACCGCCACTTCTGGGACTTCTGTCTAGAAATGACAGAAGCTTGTAAGGAAGGAAGAAACTTAGTGGTGACAACATATGCCACATGAAGGATTAGCTGAGTGGTGTCATGATTAATAAGGCTAGCCCTTTTGCTAACATAGATAATAAAGTACTGTCCAGGTTCCTGTCAGCCTAGAACCAGTGAGCCATTGATCCAAAGGAACAGATCCGAGTCCTGGCCATGCTCGTCAGTCTGGGTTCCTTTAGCCACTCATTTTGGGTACTTGGTTTTTAGCTTCTTAGCAGGATGGAGACATTTGGGGGCCACAAGTAGGTAAGTAAGCCCAGGAAAGTCATGAGTTGATCTGGGTCAGTAGAAAGAAATGGTATATGGTAGAACATGAGAAGATTGGAACAGAAGAATCCAAAACTATCATGAGCAAATGTGAGGAGGTAACTTTGCAAATAGTGAAATATTGGGATTGGAAGTGGTAAGGAATAACTTTTGGAAATGAAGATCCACATACCACAGAAATCACATCAGTACGGGACTGTTACTATCCATAATGCTAAGGTACCTCAGGAGCTGCACCTCGCCCTTCCCTGCCTCCGATGTACGGTCATCTTAGCTCTGAGTGGAGTAGGTTAATGGATATGTAAGTAGGCTACAGGCGTGTATAGGCTTATTTTCACAGCTGAATGTACTGTAGTGTTTCAGCCTTTAGTTGGGACCCAAATTTCTCTATATGTTGGTTTATGTTCCTTGAGATGCAGATGCCAGAATTGGATTAGTTAAAATTTTTATTTTTTGATAAAAAAAACCTGTGAAGGAAAGAGATGAGGGAGCTGGAAGACTCTGGGATAGCCGTTAGAACATTGCCGGTCTGACCCTGTGAAGGGACAAGGAGGATGAAATGTTTAGTAGGCAATGACTTAGACTGCTGTGCAATACTGACCGCCTTGATAAGGTCAAGGACAAGTAACAGACCAAAAACCACTTCTCAGAGGGAGTCCCAAGCTCCCAGGAATAGGCCTTCCTGGGTGTCCCTGCTGCATTCAGCCGTTGGTTGCATACAACCTGTGGGAAGCATGGCATTCTAACAGCCCCCACAGTCTGCCCTTTGTGCTTGCAGATCTACTTCTCTACACGGGTCCCCAGAGCAGCAACGCCATGGTTCCTATGGGTCTCTCTTCCAGAGGAGAAACTCACAGAGGATAAATAGGATGAAATATAGCAACCCTTGCTGGAGTTGACCTTGGGTCACAACTGATACCCATCTCCTCCTGCCTCCACTCTTTACTCTAAATTCTCATCACCCTTGGCTATCACCTCATCTGAAGTTTAACTTACCAGGTGGTGTGACCCAGACCATCATCCTAAGGGGTCTGAACCCCTATCACTCAAAATTTTTCAAACCTGGGATGCTGAGTGTATCAATTACCATGGGACAGTGAAAGAAGTATGAAGAGATATCCAGCAGATCACCTGGGTTCACATATTTTTACTTGCTCCATCATGTAAAAGTAGCCCGACCTCCTCCTGATCAGAGTCAGTTATCTTTGAAACTATGATAACTCATGAAATTGGTGTGTCATTTTGGAGTGATAGACAATGGGACTGCTCTTGCTTTTACCTCCTGGTTCTTGTGCCCATGTGGTCTTCCTCACAGGGACAAAATAATATGCAGATCTCTTCCCCACCCCCCCCTTTTTTAATAGATGTCTCTTTAATACACAGACTGCATGCTGACAGAACTAATTCCAAACTCAGAGCATGTTAACTCTGAGTCAGTGCTTCTGCTGTACTTCCTGAATGCTCTTTCAGCTTTCCGAGAGGCTAGCTCCTTTTGAATGGTCATGTGTGTTGTGTATGAACAGCAGACCCCATGATCAGAGGACCCATTCAACACTTACTTTGCTGTGAAGTGAGTCCACTGGTCAGGTGCTTTGCTCTGTGCCATCTAGGCTAATGGATAGAACATTGCAGAAGCCCCCAGATAAACCCATTCCAAGATTAGATATCTATTCCTAGGAGGTTGAATTTCTGGCTTTTCTAGAATAGAAGGGGCTTAATGTAGTTAAGGTAGTCAACTTGCTACCAAGTGGCAAGTGGTGTCCTTAAGAAACAGCATTACATAGGGGATTCAACGGTCACTTCTGACAGGCTGGACATCCAGAGGCAACAGTAGCTAGATTGTCTTTGAAAATTGGCATTCCATGTTGTTGGGCACATAAGTAGCTTCCATCCCTGCAACTATTGCCACTGCATACTTACCTGTTGGCTGATAAAAACTCACTGTAAATGGTAGAGCTGTTTTTTCTGTTCAGTTGTTCAATGCCTCTTCAGGGCTTGTGGCTATTAACATATGCATTACAAGATAGGAAGATTTTTCATATCATATGCCTTTTCCTATATTTCCTCATCTCTGATTTTTCTAATCCTCTTTCTTCTGGACCTGGACTAGATGGCCAGGGGTCAGTTTGTATTCTCCTTTTGGGCTAGTTATCATTCCACTTAAAGATGATTCATTGTATGGCATATGGGGCTGTTGGTCAGTTATTCTCCCCTAAGTAGGGGGTGTGTGGGGCATAATTTAAAGGTTGCCACAATCATAGAGTATAGCCAAGATACTTAGCAATTGAAAATAGTCTTTAGCTACCATTTAGCATATAAGTTGGTCTCTTTCCTGATCCAGCCTACATTTCATACTTAAAATGTAGGCTGTAGTTCAAGAGTAAAACAGCCTTTGGTGTCTGGCTCCTTCTGGTTAGGTGTAAAAGAAGTACTTAATTATTGGATAATGAGGAAATTTCTGAAGTATAGTTGTGACTCTTATTTATTGGCAAAGTGGAAAGTAAAAACTGCCTTGGGGGATTTTGGATCTTAGACAGTACTAGCTAGGCTTGATGGCAGTGCCGTGTACCAGGCAGGGCTAGGGAGCAAGAACTGAGCGACATCTGTCACCGGGAAGAGGGGGTTCTGGTGGTGGGGATGGATTTCTTGCCCAGTTGGTAGACCTTGTCTTGAAGAGCCTGTTCCATTTGGACAAAATGTGGTGAGTCACCTGTCATCGCTGTCCTTCAGAATGGGATGGAAATCTGTGTAACAAATCATGTCAGGGGTATAATGACTTTTCACATAATACCTGTACTGAGTTTAGTATGAAGGTTGATATTCCTAATTTCCTAACAGATGAGCTTTCTGGGGCTAAGATTAGAGGATATATAACATACCTGCCTTTCGTGGCCCTTTTTTGCAAATACACTTTCACATTTTCCCCTCAACCTTGTGTTGATGTGCCAAACTGTACGCAGAGCTGGGAACGTATTGTGACTGGAAGAATCCTAGATCACAGGCAGATCTGTGACTTTATTTGTAGGAGGGGTCTTGATGGGGCTGGGGGAGCAGCTACAAACCACTTCTGTTGTCACAGATGTTGAAGAGCCCTATTGCTGACGTGGTGAAGTCATTTCATTTATTTACCTACATTTCAAACTGATCAACTCTTATACACTGGGTTGCTAAGGACCTGGCCCTGGTTGCAGGTCCTTGGTAGAAGATCTTTCTCTCCTGGATAGAGATGTTGCCTTTCAGTTGTTTGTCTTTGGAGGAAGCAAAGTTCATCTACCCTACCCTGTAGATGCTCTATTTATAACGGGTTTTCCATCAGAAGGTCTGCCTTCCACATGCTGTTGCTCAGGAACCAGTCTTCCCCCAGTTGACAAAGAATCAAGTCTGCATTCCATGTGAAGGCAGTGGTGCATCTAAAAGCTAGGCAGCACTTCTGCAGACCCCTTCACCTGGTTCATTTGACCAGAGAATCAACAAAGAAGATTGGACTATTGGAGCTGAATTTTCTCTGTGAGGGAGATGCTTTAGGGGTCTAGGAAAAAGGTTTCTGTATCAGTAGGGCATTGTATTAAATTACTATAAGATGTTCTATGTCTTTATAAGATGGGGGTGTTCCTGAGTTTCTCTCCCATCCTGGCTGGAAATGCAGATAGGGGAATCAGACAAGGCCCAGAGATGAGCTATGGGGTATGCATGCTAGGACTGAATTGAGAATTTTGGCCAGAAGATGGCAGCACTTGATAATACAGGGGAGCTCTGTGTTCCCTGAGTCACTGTGGGTTGGAGCCTCAGCTGGGTTGCTTTCGAGAGGGCTTTTGGATAGAGAAAAACAACACTGATTATCTATGATGGTCCTAAAGGATAGCCCAGGGATCCTAAAGGATATCTGACCCTGGATGGAGGTAGTGTTTTAGAAAAGGAATGCGTTAAGCCAAAAAGAAAATTGATCTCAAGCAGATAATGCAAAGTTGAAGCTCTTTACTAGAAAGAACACCTCAGTGGGGGAACAGACTCTGAAAGCTAACACAGAGCACCATATCCAAGAGAAGCAAGAGTTAGCTCTTGTCATATATCAATGGCAGATGCTCAGCAAGTAGATTGTCATGGTGGGGGAGGATGTATTTCCAAAAGTACCTGTACTTGGGCAGAATGGTATTTTTTTTGTAAATACACTTTCACGTTTTCCTCTCAAGTATAGAAAAAAATGTGGTGTCAGAATAGGTATGGTTAAGCATGTCTTCATGCCTTCACTTCTCAAGACGTTTAATGCAAACTACTATTCCTGGAACTTAGGAGCTTTTCTAGGCCTCTGGGGCTCATCTGATTTTTCTCATTTGGGGAAGATACTGGATAAAGCACAACGTAAACCAAACAGTGAGCGTGAGGTGTGGCCCTTGAGGGAAACCGAGCAGGAGGCAGCTCGGCGCCGCCTCCCCACTGTCCTGTGCGGCTGCATTTGCTGGTGTGCCCTCACAGGTTCTTTTAGTGTCAACAATTTGCACAGTGACTCTTGGCTAGAAACATTGTGCCAATCATAACAAATCACAAAGGGTAAGTTCAGATTGCAAAGAATATTTCCAGTGAACTTTGGTTCAAAAACTTCGGAGGTTGTTGGCTCTTGCAGAAAAACTGGTAAATGATAAGGACACTGGTTAAAGTGTTCTTAGTCAAGGCAGTTCTTATAATCTTATGATTTTTACCAACTTGGAGCTATGGTATGAATGCTACCGTGCCTGGAAATGGCAAGTAAAAATCTCCAGATTTTCCACCTCACTCTTGCTCTAGCTGTAAAACCCAGTTCCTTGCCTTGGTCTAGTGTATTTCTAGACACCATTATATTTATATGAGCATCTACATTTTTCCAGGTCTCAGAGTTTCAGTTTCCTAGTGCTCCACTGGTTGGGAATGTGGTTCCCTGGAAACTCAACTCAGTGATTCTGTGTTGGGATCCTTCTTGGCATTAGGCCCACTGGGGCATTGACATGTCTGCGGCCTGTCAGAATTCCATGGCCCAAAAGGGCTGGCCTTTGTACGCCTCTGCAGTCAGCAGTTGGCTATCGGCTGCTAGCAGAAGGGCATGCCCTTGCAGCTGAAGCAAACCTAAAGCACATGACAGCTGGAGTCTGCAGAAAGCACGCCCAATGCCTAGGGAAACAAAGCCTTTCTTTGCAGTGGGATCTGGTAATGCGTTTCCAAGTCTTTTCCCATATCTAGTGACTTTGTGAACTTGGATTATCCTCTTTAGTCTCCTGCCTGCTCTTACACATGGGGATGTCCAGCATAGCTTTCCTCCTCAGGGCCACCCCCTTTCCTAGAGGGCCCCCAAATTAGAATCTGGCCTTTACTTACTGGATGCTTGGCAACTGAGACAGAAGCCACAGTGGGACTATAGTTAATTCTATTCCTAGTAGGATGTGAAAGTGCAGGAAGCAGAATACTACCAACTTTCATTCATTTAACGTACCAAATGCTAGAGAATTAAGAAACTACTGCAGGGGTATCAGATTTATAGGGGTCCAGTTTTCAGGACCATTTTAGAGCACACTTACTCAAATCGGTCTGTATTTCTCTCTTAAATGTCACTTTGGTGGCTTGTGCAAATTGAAGCAGCTCACTGTGCTATTCCTAGTGCCAGATGGTTTGGACTACAGAGTAAATGTTTTTCCTCTGCACTTGCTCAAAGGTAAGTCCAGACTCTCATACTGTCAGACTCCAGGCCACTCTGTACTTTGTTCTTCCTTGGATAGGCTTCTCATCAAAGGAGCAACCAAGCCAGAATCTTGCCCATTTCCTGGAGCAAAGCTTTCCTGGCCCCTTGTCTCAGGCTCCTCAGTTTGGCTTTTCTGGGGAGAGCAGTTCTGTGCTGGTGTTCTTACAGGCACGGATGGGAGACAATCCAAAGTGACGATGCCAGGGCATGATAGGGGCAAAGTTTTATTTATTTATTTATTTTATTTTGGTATCATTAATGTACAATTACATGAGCAACATTATGGTTACCAGATTCCCCCCATTATCAAGTCCCCACCACATACCCCATTACAGTCACTGTCCATCAGCATAGTAAGATGCTATAGAATCACTACTTGTCTTCTCTGTGTTATACAGCCTTCCCCATGACACCCCCCCCCACATTATGTGTGCTAATCATAATGCCCCTTTTTCCCCCTTTTCCCTCCCTTCCCACCCACTCTCCCCAGTCCCTTTCCCTTTGGTAACTGTTAGCCCATTCTTGGGTTCTGTGAGTCTGCTGCTGTTTTGTTCCTCCAGTTTTTTCTTTGTTCTTTTTTTTTTATATATATATTTTTAAGTTTATTTTGATATCATTAATCTACAATTAAATTTTTCTTTGTTCTTATACTCCACAGATGAGTGAAATCATTTGATACTTGTCTTTCTCCCCCTGGCTTATTTCACTGAGCATAATACCCTCTAGCTCCATCCATGTTGTTGCAAATGGTAGGATTTGTTTTCTTCTTATGGCTGAATAATATTCCATTGTGTATATATACCACATCTTCTTTATCCATTCATGTACTGATGGTCACTTAGGTTGCTTCCATTTCTTAGCTATTGTAAATAGTGTTACAATAAACATAGGGGTGTATATGTCTTTTTCAAATTGGGCTGCTGCATTCTTAGGGTAAATTCCTAGGAGTGGAATTCCTGGGTCAAATGGTATTTCTATTTTGAGTTTTTTGAGGAACCTCCATACTGCTTTCCACAATGGTTGAACTAATTTGCATTCCCACCAGCAGTGTAGGAGGGTTCCCTTTCTCCACATCCTCGCCAACATTTGTTGTTGTTTGTGTTTTGGATGTTGGCCATCCTCACTGGTGTGAGGTGATATCTCATTGTGGTTTTAATCTGCATTTCTCTGATGGTTAGTGATGTGGAGCATCTTTTCATGTGCCTGTTGGCCATCTGAATTTCTTCTGGAGAAGTGTCTGTTCAGATCCTTTGCCCATTTTTTAATTGGCTTATTTGCTTTTTGTTTGTTGAGGTATGAGCTCTTTATATATTTTAGATGTCAACCCTTTATTGGATATGTCATTTATGAATATATTCTCCCATACTGTAGGATGTCTTTTTGTTCTACTGATGGTGTCCTTTGCTGTACAGAAGCTTTTCAGCTTGATATAGTCCCACTTGTTCATTTTTGCTTTTGTTTCCCTTGCCCGGGGAGATATGTTCATGAAGAAGTTGCTCATGTTTGTGTCCAAGAGATTTTTGCCTATGTTTTTTTCTAAGAGTTTTATGGTTTCATGACTTACATTCAGGTCTTTGATCCATTTTGAATTTACTTTTGTGTATGGGTTTAGACAGTGATCCAGTTTCATTCTCTTACATGTAGCTGTCCAGTTTTGCCAACACCAGCTGTTGAAGAGGCTGTCATTTCCCCATTGTATATCCATGGCTCCTTTATCGTATATTAATTGACCATATATGTTTGGGTTAATATCTGGACCCTCTATTCTGTTCCAGTGGTCTGTGGGTCTGTTCTTGTGCCAGTACCAAATTGTCTTGATTACTGTGGCTCTGTAGTAGAGCTTGAAATTGGGAAGCGAGATGCCCCCTGCTCTATTCTTCCTTCTCAGGATTGTCTTGGCTATTCGAGGTGTTTTGTGGTTCCATATGAATTTTAGAACTATTTGTTCCAGTTCATTGAAGAATGCTGTTGGTATTTTGATAGGGATTGCATTGAATCTGTATATTGCTTTAGGCAGGATGGCCATTTTGACAATATGAATTTTTCCTAGATAAGGGCAAATTTTAACCTTTTGCTTACCTTGTTAGCTTACTTATCTTGTTAAAAGTGTTGATGTGTAAGCCTGAGACTTTGGCAGGAAAGAATAAAAGGAAGACCCTACAAGGGGCTTCTACTGCCTAAAACAGGTGCTAGTTGAATGGATGCTTGCCAGGGGCCATGAGTACTGTGTTGGTGCCCTGAGAGATCGCTCTTAGGAAAAGGACCTTCTTAGCAAAGAGTTTGACTTCCAATAGTAGTAGCCTCGCAAATGGTGGTATCTGCTACTGAGTTGATAATGTTAGAATGGGCTGTGGAGTCCTGGGAAGCTGCCTGTTCATGCTGCGTGGAAGAATCAACTCCTGACCCTTACCTTGAATTACATCAAATCCTTCATCACAAACATGATCTCCTTTAGGCTTTGACCCTTCTCACAGATGAATGCTTTGAAGAGTATGAAAGTACATGTCCCAACTCAGAAGTCTCCAAGGTGTGGCACAGAGTAAATAAGCCCAAAGGCAACATGGCCCAAAGCCAGAGTCCAAGATAAGGACCTAATGAACGAGAGAAAGCCTAGACCACATGGCGTAGGCAGTGTGTGAGGTGTCCTCATACAATCCTCACCTCAGGTATTCATGCCCTGGGGTAATCTCTACATCGCTCTCTCTATTATCAAATGTGCATCACAGTGGCTCAGCAGTCCCCCTCCCTCTTGTTAACCACTATCATTTCTCAGTGTCTGTGAGTCTAATGCTGTTTTGTTCCTTCTGTTTTGCTTTGTTTTTATATTCCACAAATAAGTGAAATCACACGGTATTTGTCTTTCTCCACCTGGCTTATTTCACTGAGCATAATACCTCTAGCTGCATCCATGTTGTTGCAAATGGTAGGATTTGTTTTCTTCTTATGGCTGAATAATATTCCATTTTTATATGTACCACCTCTTCTTTACCTATTCATCTACTGATGGACACTTGGATTGCTTCCATATCTTGGCTATTGCAAACAGTGTGGTGATCTAGCTCTCTTTTTGATAAAATGCTCTGTTGAGCTGTGAGGAGCTGGAGGGGACCACCACCCAGCTGAGGGAGCTTGGAAGTGGATGTTCTGTGGGTGGCCAATGCTCACATGAGGGAACTTTGAAGCAGATTCCCACCACCCGTTGGGGATGCGCCCCTGATGACCTAGATGGTGACCTCATGAGAAACCTTCAATCACAGGCATGTAGCTAAGCTGTTGCCTGCGTTTCTTGACCAGTAGAAACTCAGGTAATAAATACTGGCTGTCTCATGTTGCTGTGTGTGGGGTTATTAGGCAGCAAGCCAAAACAGCTCTATTCTGACTGAGCTGCCAGTTATTGCCATGCAGAAATGATGACAATGCCATCAGTGCACAAATAGTTTTATCCAAAAGCCAGTGATGTCTGTTTTCACATGAACGTTTACATTGCAGAAGAGAGCTCACATGGTGGCGGTCTGGGCCTGGTCCTCAGACATCATTTGTCTGACTCATTCAGCATTTTTAACAAAGTAACTTCATGTTTCTTCTGTTGTTTATCCCTACTGCTGAGGCTTACCATTGACTCAGAATGAGACTACTGAAGTACCTGCCCATGTATTTCTCAGGATTCTCCTTTTATTTTCAATGAACTCTCCTTCTAGTCTATCAAGAAGGTAAAAGCTATTTGTATCAAAATAGAATGATGGCCTGAGTAGGCTAAGAAATCTTGCCATTATCTTTTGAAAAAGGGATGGGGAAAAGTAGATATAACGCAGAGCCTTAATGGAAGCAGACCTGCATGGTGAAGGTAGCAGGCCCGTCAAAGGCCTTCCTAGAGCCCCCACACCTGAGATGGCCACCCTCAGTACCACCATAGCGATTGCCTCTGGATATTTGGGAATTGGTCTTTTAGTACAGGGAGCTGTCTCCTATTAGCTTTGAGGGCAATGCTGTCTGATAGATAGCTTGAAACTTATGTTATCTTAAATAGTCTCATGGCTACAATAAAAACAAAGAATTGGATGAAATTGAACATTTTTTGGGATTAGACGTACATTCACACTACTCCCACTTAGAATGTGATCCTCACTTAGAATCTTCTGGCTGGGGACGAGCTCTCTGCCTCCTGGAACAAGAACTGCCCTATAGGATTTCAGGATGAGATGATAAACTACCCAAGCCTTCCTAAAGTCTTCAAGTTCTCACAGAACTTGGTAAATGTTCTAAAAGGCGGAGTAGAACTCTAGGTGTACTCTTTAAGTGGTTTAGAAGATTTGTGACTCTAAAGAGATATCATTGACTGGCTGAGAGTAGACATAAGATTCTTATGCAACTTGGTTAAAGAAAAAATAGTGGTACTTCAGAGATCATGTTTTAGAGATGGTAGCAGGGACTGGATCAGCTGTGTGGGAGGCGAGTCCAAATAGGGAGCATAGCCAGAACACATGCAACATTTGCTAGATGTGAAGGCCTTTCAGTCCTCCCTGAGGAGAACCCCAGAAGGGCAGCTTGACTGTACAGCTCCTTACAGGGAAGAAGGACAAGCCAGCCTCCGGAGGATGCAGGTAAACTGCTGGCTGTGAGGTGCTGGTCTCACCATGGTGGAGTCTGTGCAGAATGTATTCAGGAAATCTTATTTTATTCTGGATCTAGAGTTCTTAATACTACCTGGCTTTGTAGTATAATGGCTAACTGCTGGATGATTCAGAAGGAACCTTATTCTCTGCTGCACGTCAGTGAGGAGATTGTGAATGAGACCTAATCTTAAATTCAAAGTTCATGATGGGCCTGCCCTAAAACCTCTGTGTATCCTCCCCCATGTCAAGTTTGAGCTACAGATATGAAGGTTATACATTCATGTGCTTACAACAAAACAGTTCTAGAAACTGAGATTCTTATAGTACTCTCAACTCATTTTACTGCAGGAGATGACCTACGCCTTTGCTGGAGTAGAGCTCATGCCAGCTGGACAGTTTTCTACCCCTTCTGTTTGAGAGACAGCTGGATCTTGCAGCAACAGGCCAGGATGGTGTGGCCCAGTGGAGAGGGAGAAGCACAGAAGCACTTCAAGTGCTAGCTCCGTGACCCTTCCCTGCTGTTCTCTGGTCTGGGAGACTTAGGATCATCTGAACCTTGTGTCCTTCTGGGCCCCAGGGTCTCCGTGAGGAAGAGAGGGGTCTCCTTAAAGAATAAAGGGGACAACTTAATTGGGAATCTTTTTCCTGTTTAAGAATATATCCTCTGTCTTTTGTGAGTTGTAACTGCTGAGATTTGGGGTCGCTAGGTTCTGGTCCAATCCATACCAACTAATCTGAGACTCTGGAGGGATCTCTGTGTACTGTGTAACTGACTAGAAAAAACAATGATGGCGCAGTTGCCTCTTTACCTTCCTTTACCTTTAAGTGACTTTGTCTTTCCCTGGACCACCACTACCTATGCCTCTGGCTTCATCATTCTGTCTCACTTTACTGCAGTTACACTGACTCTCATTTTGCTGCTCTTGGCTAACTTGAATATTAGGAGATAATTTTCATCCTATTCACCCAAAATGTGAGGCTACTTTCCTTTAGATCAGCCAAAATGCTACTTCAGGTTAGGTGCCACTACTTCATTTCTTGCCTGACCACCATATGTGATGTCCCCACTTACTGGCTGTCACAATTTGTGACCATATTTTCTTTTTTTTTATTAAGATATCATTGATATACACTCTTATGAAGGTTTCACATGAAAAACATTTTACTACATTGACCCATATTATCAAGTCCCCCTCATATCCCATTGAAGTCACTGTCCATCAGGGTAGTAAGCTGCCACAGAGTGCCACTGTATTTTCATTTATTAGTTTACTTTCCTCCCAACAGACTGAGCATCATAAGGACAGATCAGGTCTTTTCAAGACACACAAGTGTGTACATATAGCTCCACACTTGAAACACAGATATTTAATCGCTCAACTGGCAGAGAGGAAGCTGGACACTAAACAAAGTTTTTGCTAAGGAATTTGGATGCTCTTCTATGTAACAGGGAAACTTAAAGAATTTTAAGTGGTGGGTGATGTGAAGGTTTGTGTGGTTTCATTAGACTTCCTTCAAAAAGACTGTTCTTCATTTCCTAGAGAATTTAAATGGTTGGCTATGGGCCAAGGAATTTGGTTGTTTGGTGCTTGTGGAAATAAGTGATGGAATGGGCAAGAGGAACTGGATTGGAAATGGAGGAAATCCCGGGGAATGTTTAAGAGGCATAGTCAGCAGAGTTGGTGGCTGGATATGACAAGTGTAGGAAAAGTCACTGCCGGAACTGGGTTCTGGGTGGGGAATCTTAATGAATGATGTTGTATACTAGGAGAGGGTGTGATGAGGGGAATCTGGTTTCTATGTAAAGACAGATATTCTCAAAAGTAAAACAACTTGATGGAGACTCCTGTAGGGTGAGAGTCTCTGTATGGACATAAATGTATGAGACAAATTCAACTGAACAATTGGTTAATTTGCCAATGCTTTTCTTCCTTCGGGGTGCCTCCCCAGCTCCTTAATGTCACTGGGCGCTCTCCTCTGGAGTAGTTCTCTGGATTTGAGGGTGTTTATTTTGCCACAGTAACAACACGATGACTATTATGATTGTGCATCTGAATGGACGTCCTTGTGTTTCTGAGACACTGTACCTGGTCTCTCTAGAATCTGGGAGGCGATTTTAAGGAATTACAGTGGGAGGGTCAAGATGAAGGTACATTTTCCAGTGATTCTTAGTAACTTCCTTTATAAACTGCATTACCAACAGGAGTGCATGTCTTCCTGCAATGTAGCCAGAACTAAGTAGCATTCTCTAATCCCTGCCATTCTTCAATTAGAAATATGAGAGCTTAATTCTGCTTACCTGTAAATTGAGTACATTTATATATACTTCATGGGTACTTGTTAAAAATGACCCATGCCAGGGTTTTGACCCCTTACCTCTTGAGTATTTTACTTGTCGGACTTTTTTAATGCTAGGGTTATTCACTCTAAGTCTATAACATACATTTTTCTAACCCAGTTTGGCTTGATCTCTTAATTTTTGCTCTATATCTTCTTGTAACTCTTGACTTTTGTTATTTTCATCGTGGACAAATTACTCAAGGAAAAAAGTGTTTCCCTATTTCTTCCCTAGGCAGCCTGACGACCCTCCCTAGAAAAAACTGGTTTTCTTTCCTTCCATAGATCTGTGCATATATGTAAGTTTCCACAAAGGAGAATCATGCTATCATACTATAGTCACTATTTTGTGCATTAGCCTTCAAGTCTGAAATCAGCTTTCACTGAAGCTGAGGTGTTGGCAGGACTGCATTCTTGAGGGTCTAGATGGGAGATTGAATCCATCTTCCTGACTTCTCCAGCTGCCGTAGCTGCCTGTGTTCCCTGGCTCATCGTCTCCTTCCAGCTCCAAACCAGTAATGATGGTTTAACCAGTGGTCGGTTGAGTCTTTCTTACATCCCAGCAGTCTGACATTGAATCTTCCGCCATCTTCTACATTTTAGACTCTGATTGTACCATCCAACTGGGACCACCCAGGAATCTCTCTATTCTATATGGTCAGCTGATTAGCAACCTTATTCTATCTGTAATCTTAATACTCCTTTGTCATGTAATGTAATCTATTTACAACTTCTGGGAGTTAGGACATTCAATCTAGGGGGCCACTCTGTCTACCACAGAAGGGAATGGGAAGCAATCTCTACTTGGAGAGGGACGGAGCTCATGAAAGGAGTCACTGAGTATGGTCCTTTCTGTTGACGATGCCAATAGGATATACACTGGGTACTTGCACCTCAGTAGACAAGAACTCTAAGGCACTGGGTGCTCATTGGGCTTGGACACTGAAAGGGACAGGTCTGAGAACTAGCGGGTCTGTGGTTACTCTTCAAAAAGGTCATGGGTCTCTCATTTTACTTTGCTTTGATCTGTGAGCTCATCTTGGGGTTTCCATGATCTGCCTGGCTCTTCTTATGTCTGATTGTACCTTAAGGTGAAGTTAGACTTGGTTCTACTACTTGTGTATATATGGAACCATAGGACGTAAGGACCGGTGCTACCCTGACCATTTGTCTCTTCTTTGGTTAGTGTACTTCTGCATTCATGTCTCTGGATTCTGAGTGGTATCTACTTTTTATATCAGGTTTTTCTTTTGAGATTCAGTGTTCAAATTTCCCTTCTATTTAATGAAGCTGCAGGACTGGTCACTTACATATATGAAGCAGAGGCAGATAGTCAACCCTACTACTCCTAAATGCTTCTTACACTTGGGTGGAAAGAACATCCTGAAATCACTACCTAAACTGACCTCTACCTTTAAACCCCATTTAAATATATCAATTATGTGAGTCATATCTGGCTTAAAACTTAATTTCAAGTAAAATCAGTTAATTGAGATTCATTCCTTCTTAGGTTGGGTTCCCCAAAATGTAACCATGAGAACAAGAATTCGGGTACAGGTAAATTACTGGGAGGGTGATTCCAGGAATCACAATGAGGCAGTTAAGAAAGTGAGACAGGGAAGACCACTCAAAGTACATTAGTGAGTAGGTGACAATTTTGGGTAACTTGGAACAATTCTGCTGAGGACTCATTAGTGGGACAATTCTGAAGAATGACCTAGGTAGACTCCCAAGGGGCATGCCACCAAGCTCGCCCCCTCTGGCAGAGGGGCTCTTCCTGAGGCACTCTAGGGTGTTTGGCCTGCTCTGCCCACAGATAAGCATGGACCTGTGGCAGGAGAACATGGTCAGAGACACGTGGAACTGTCTGAAGGTTTCCTCTGGGCAAATAAAAGCTGAGTGCTTAGACTACTTCTTAAACATGTGGATTTACTTGCGTCCCAGTTGAATTCACTTGTCTTGGCTGGTCACCATCTTGAAGAATCAACCTTTACTAAGAAATTTACAATACGGCGGTTGGTATGATAAGCCGGTGTCCCCAGTGAGTCCTTACCGTGTGATGGATATCCATCATCTACTCATTTTAAATTCCTCCTGATGATTGGTCGGTACTTCTGGTGAGCTAGTTGCTTACTTAAGGGTACCCACACCTACATCCACAATGGATCTAAGCACTTAGTTACCTTGCTTTTGTCAAGTCATGGGGCTGCAGTAATGGATCTCTGCCCCACTATGGTGTCACCCAGTCAAACCCACAAGTCTAGACATACTCCATTTTGCAGCAGAAACCTATTTCTCCATGATGCTCAGGGTCAGTGACTCCTGCCATAACAATAACTCCCTCCTTTGCCTACTTGCCTACTGGCAAGAGGTACCCAGTGACCAATTGTAGCCTTTGGTCTTATGGAACCCATTCTGTATCTCTTGGTGGAAGTCTTCCTCTCTCAGGGATCCAAGCCACTAATTCTGCAGGGCCTGAAGTTGTGGGTACAGGAAACACCCATTATACCCTAAGACATAGGTCTGAGGGTATAATGGTGACAGGAGCCCTACTACTTTACCCCTTGGTTATGGATACAGTATTGTAGCCCTTGGGGACAAAATACTAAATGACTGATTCTTCAACTTTTAGAGTATAACTTGATGGATGTGATATGATATCGGTTATATTTCAGGGTTGATTTGAAACCAACTGAAACATCCAGGATCCTAGGCTTCTGTTTCATGTTGATTGTGTGTAACATGAGCCAAAGAAGGGAGAATGGTAGTGAAATTGGCTGAGCTTAGGTGGCCCCAGCTTTTCTAGAGGTTGAGCTTCTCAGAAAGGTACCTCCAGGCTAGTCTGAGGCTCATCTTCTGTGCACTGTGTGGTTAGAAAGCCACTCATCTTCAGGCCTTTCACTTCCTTCAGGTAGTAAGTAGCCTTCCAGGTAATCACAGGGATGGGCATCTTCATGGTTGGAAAAGCTCAGGATGTGTGGGTCCAGCAGGGCCAGATTCAGATGTTTGTCCACGTATATGAAGGGTGTGACCCTGTTCATTCTGGGAAGAGGGTGCAGCTAATAGGTTGCACCTTAGTTCCAATTTTGCCTTTCTTGTATGCCTTGTATCTTTTTTAGTGATAGCCAGAGATAATATACTAGGTAAAAGGAACTGCTGTAAAGGATTTGATAATGAGGTAATGAGGTGTGGAAGAGAAGCATTCCATAGTCATATATTAGGTGTCATGCTTTCTGAGAGCCTACACCTTGGAACTAAACACATTTACCAGTTACTTCTCTCTCCATGTAGGTGGGACATTATGGCTAGAGTGGGTCAAAGTGGGTTATTTCCCCTCCAGGTCAGTTACGATCTGATAAATAACCCAGCAGGCTAAACTCTAGCATACTATTTTCCCCTGAGGTCAGGCCTTAAGAACAGACTGCTCTGAAATACTTTAAATGATTCTTATTCTTCTCCCTCTGCCAGAAACAGGTGGGAATTTGTCTCATATAGGTACTGTGGGAACCTAGAATCGAGCTTCTAGAGGTAAATCCATGGTACAGTGGGAGGTCCCTATGATTGGGTCTCCTTGGAATTTTAAAATCTCAGACTTCACTGAAATTCTAGGAATTGATAAAGTACACTTTAGTTTTTCATCTCTGCTTGTTACCTCTGTGGTTCCTTCTTGTGAGTCTATGCTCTTAAAAGCAGTGACTCCCTATATTCATCAGTCTCCCCAGTCTAGGGGGCAGCAATTTGCCCTGTATCCTCCCTGCTCTTTTGAATTAAAGAGTTGATATTTTTTTTCCTTTTCAGTCTGCTCAGGTTTTTACTTGTTAGGAGTGACAATGAAGGTCCTTGGATGTAGAACTAGAAACCAGAGAACTTTACTTCCACCAGTTTGAATACTATCTGCTCACTCTACAACCAAAACAGTTTGATATCCAAGTACCTCAGAAGAAATTTAACGTTGGCATAGAAGGGTCGTGAAGAAAGAGGTAATAGAGCTTTAAAACAACTTATTTTATGTATTAGAAGCTAATCTGGGCAAAGCATTGTCTGCTATGACATGAGAGGACTTAAGTGTTCTTTTCTCTGGTGGAGGACCCAAGAAGGCCAGATTTTGTTGGGGGAAAGTCAAGGAGCTGTGCTTCGAAGATACATCCACATTGTGTACGAAATACGTGATGGTGAAATGAGGCAGCTCTTGCTCTGAAGCAGGTGAGAGGGTCTCAGACATCATCACCCCATGATGCGCACAGGTGGGATAGAACTGATGAGCGGTCGGGAGGAAGTTCTCCTTCCCTATTCCCAGTGGACAACAGGGTCTGATGCCTCAGTGCAACTCTAGGCTCTGCCCTCAGAGGGTTCAGAGACGAGTCCTTGGTACTAGCAAAGGGGTGGAGAATGGACGAAGAGTCCTTGGCTTTGAGCTGATTTGCAGTTCCCTTCTACCTAAGTTACTGTCCTTGTTTCTACTATTGGGGCCCTGTTGGATATGGATCTGTAGGTAGTGGAATAGGGCATGAAATGAAAGAAGAAGCCTAGAGTGATGTAGCAGACTGCTGAGTCCCGAGAAGAGATCTGAAAACCCACTTACGTCTGAGGCAGAGTTTGAATCTTCAAATTTTTAACCCTGGAAGTAGCAAGCTGGTTCAGTGGCTCCTGATCTCAGCTGTACCTGGAATTGAGAGATGCTACTGATTACATATATGCCTCAGTTCCATGTGTCATTGGCTTCAACTCAATATGTCTTTTGTAAAATGGTCGCTTAGCTTGATGTTTACTTTAAAAAGTACAGCAAATGCAATGTAATAACTATTCTTTTTGTCCTGGAGATATTGCAGAATCTGTTAGGGTAGCTACTTTGGTAGGGAAGTATGAAAACCTACCCATAGTAACTATTGGAGTAAATTCACAACTTCCTTAGTTATTTAAGGAGCCAATAAATATAATATCCCATCATAAGTAGTACCAGAAATGGATCAGGAAGCTGAATTTTGTATTTTTGAGTCGTCAAACTAACACCAAATTGCTCAGTTCTGTACTCCCTTGACCTTAATCAGGTAGGCCGGCCTGACAGGTCTATGGTGGTAACAGCGGAAGCCAAAGCCACCAAGGCAGGAACTCCGCAGCACAAAGGCATCATTAGCTCAGGAGGCTTGTCGTCCTACCCTGGGCTTCATGTTTCCTACCAGATGTTTCCTCAACATTTATTCCTATTTTCTTAGGCAAAAGTACCTCTGACATTCTTCTGAGGAAATCTACATTCCATAGGCTCCTTCTGTCCTTGGTCATTCTCAGCCATACGTGACTTACTTTATCTTTTTAAGCTCTTCTGTTTTCTTACGCACCTACCCATGACTATTGTAACTAGTTCGGGGATGGGTGTGCTATCTAATCACCCATTAAAATCAAGGAGATACTGCTGGAAAGGAGCAACAACTTTTTGAGATGAGCTTTTGGAAGAAATATTTGAAAGATGATAAAGTACTTTATATTCTTATGGGGGAGCCTGGAACTTCTCAGGGTAGTAGTGAGGCCCTTTTTAGACACTGAGGATGAGTCTGATACCAAGAGGGTAGACTAGAAGGAAATCCTGTTTTTTTATTAAACTGAGCCTCCTGAACCAGCCTCACTTAGAGGCAATACTACATTACGACTTCACTACCTATGAAGTAATGTGTACTGTTTTGAGAAACAATTAGAGTTGGGGTTTTCCTGTCACTTGGAACCAGATGATTCCTAATGGAACATCACCAAAGATGTGGGTATTGGAGAGAGTGTGTTTTCTTCATCATTTGCAAGGTCAAAAACAACCTGCTAGTTAATAAGTTTGAGGAGGTAGGTAGTAGAAATATTGAAAAATACTAATGGTTCTTCAGAATAAAATCTTCAAAATGGAAGTGGATTTATATAGGTCTCCTAAAGATAGCTGGAAAAGCTATGTCAAGTCCGATAAAAATGAAAATTATCCCATAGCCAAAGGTCATTCTGCTCATAAGTTTACTAGTATAAGGGACATTTTTTATAAAGACAAGGTAGTGCTTTGAAAACAGAATGTGTTCAAATACAATACACTAATAAAAGCTTAGAAATTAGGAAGCTACCAGTACTTATCTGACTCCTGTCCTTAAGTGATGAATGTTAAAGCAAAGGAAGATTAAAATGGAATATGGTAAATGAAGGATTGGCTGAGTAATGTTATGGCTCATAACACCAGCCCTTGTGCTAGCAAAGGTGAGTCCTGGCCTCACCAGTCAGCCTGGATTCCTCTAGCCAAATTCAGAGTCTTGGTGACCTGCCTCTTTTTTTGAGGCAGGATGATAAGATCGATGGTTGTCACAGGTAGATGTCTATATCCAGGATAGCCATGGGTTTTCCTGAGTAAACAGCAGAATAAAGTGGCATATATTAGAACATGAGAAGACTAGAAGAATCCAAAATAACTGGCTTCAAAAAACAAAGGTCAGGTGGTAACTTGGCAAGCAGTTCCCACCTCTCCTAATCCCAATATTTCACTAACTTTGGAAAGTTGTGTCTATATCTACAGATATTACATCATTATGGGGTAAAGGTAATATATGTGGTGTTAAGGTAATTGGGAAGCCCAGTCTAGTCACCACTCTCACTTAGATTGATAGTATCTTTCCTGTCAGTGAAGTAGTTTTACAGTTATCTATGGCATATACAAGCTCATTTTCACAACTGGGTATATTCTAATGTTTCAGTATTTATTTGGATCCTAAACTTCTACTAGATTGTATCCCCTGAGAAGCAGATATCAAGATGGGATTAGATGCTTACCAATTTTTTTGAGGCAGTAGGGGGAACCTGTAAGGGAAATTGAGGATGGAGCTGGAAGTTTCTGGGATATCCATCAGAGAAAATTGCAGTTCTCACTCAGATAAAGGAAAGAAAACAAGAAAGCCTTGGGTTTCAGTGAGCTAAAAGTGTTTTGGCAAGGTCAATGGTAAACACAAGGATGAAAAGCACCCATTGCCAAGTCTCCCAGGAATGGGCCTTCCTCAATAACCCTGCTGCATTCAGTTGTAGGTTGGAAACTGCCTATGGGAAGTATGGCATTCTAATGGCAACCAGTCTGCTACTCGGGCACAGAAGTAGATCTGTCAACACAAGCCCACAGAGTAGCAACTCCATGATTGCCACAGCCCTCTTTTCTATAGGCAAAACTCAGGATTTAAGTGGGATGAATACAGCTCTTGCTGGAGTTGATCTTGGGTCACAACAGATATCCACCTTGATCCTCTCCCCTTGGCTAACATCCCAGGTAAGGATTAGTGGTTTACCTGGGGTATAACCCCAACCTTCCTCTTCAGGCGTCTGAACCCTTACTATTCATATCTTTTCTAGCTAGAGCTGCTGAATTACAATGGGGGAAGGAAGTGTGAGTAGATAATCAAGTGGATCACCTGGTTTCACACAATTCTTACCTGTTCCCATCATTTAAAAGTAGTCAGACCTCTTCCTCCTACTTATCAGTCAGTGATGCCTGCAGTAATGACTGACAAAGTGAACCAGAATATCATTTGGAATTACGGGACATGGGACTGTTCTTTACCTCCTGATTCCTGCACCCAGGTAGTTTGCCTACGGGATATAATACCATATAGGTGTCTCTTTCATGTGCAGAGAGCATCCTGAGGGAAGGCACTCTAAAATTACAGCATGTTAACTGAGTGCCTCTGCTATGCTTTCTGAAGATTTTTTTCAATTTTATGATGCTAACTGCTTAAGAATGGTGTTCTGTGATATGACCAGTGCCCCCATGATTCAGTGGCCATTTTTTAAAGGTATCATTGATATACAATCTTGTGAAGGTTTCACATGAGCAATACTGTGGTTACTACATTCACCCATATTATCGAGTCGCCCTCCCCCTACAGTCACTGTTCCTCAGCATAGTAAGATGCCAGAGACACTATTTGTCTTCTCTGTGCTACACTGACTTCCCTGTGACCCCCCCACACACCATATGTGCCAATCATAATACCCCTCAATCCTTTCTCCCGCCCTCTCCCACCCCTCCCCTTTCGTAACCGCTAGTCTCAGGGGCCATTTTATGCTCCCTTTTCTGTGAAGCGAATCCATTGGTCACATTGTTGCACTGATTTTGGGTAGCCATGATGGGGTATTATAGAAGCCCCAGATAGTCATGCTAGTTGAGGTTCTGCAAGCAGGAGAGATGAACTCATACCAAGATTAGATATCTTTGTGGAGATGAACTGCTGGTTCTTCTATAGTGGAAAGGCCTTAATGTAGTCAAGGTAGTCAAGTTGCTACCAAGTGGCAAGTTGGTCTCCTTAGCAAATAGTGTTATGATTGGAACTCAACTTCCTCTTTGTTGAAGGCAGGGCATTCAGAAGCAAAAGTAAATTGTCTTTGTAAAGTGGCATTCCGTGTAATTGGGAACATGCAGTCTTCATCTCTGCAGTGATGGCCACTGTATTCATTTGCCCATTGGCTGATGAAAGCTGGCTGATGTCAACTGACAAAGCCATTTCATCTGTCCCATTGTTCAATGCTTCTGCCATGGTCAGAGCTGATAGTGGGTGTTAACATGTGATATGAAAGTTGGCATATGTTATATGTCCTTACAACCTTTGCTAGACTACTTGGTCTAATTGTCCAGTCCTTTTCTATTGTGTCACTTCCCAGGGATCAATATATATTCTTTTCTTGTCATTCTACTTAAAGTTGGTTTGTCCTGCAGTAGCAGGAGTTGTCCATCAATTACTCTCCCCTAAGTAGGGGTGTCGGAGAAGCAAATTTTCAAGGTCGCCACAATTCTGAAGTATAGCCGAGATGCTCTGGAACTGGAAATTGTGATTGGCATTTGGAACATAATTCTGTCTTTCTAATCCCAAAACAGTATTAGAGACTCTGATGAAAGTTCTTATTTGCCTGAAGAATCTAGGTGTGTGTTTCTGTAATATACTTTGGTATCTGGGCCCTTATGATAAGGGTTATGAGGGAGATGGCTTATGAGGGAATTCTTGAAATAGATTCTCATTTACTGGCAAAAGTAGAAAGAAAAATGTTGGCTCTGGGGTATTAGATTGTGGTCAGGACTAGGCCTGATGGAAGTTCCCATATACCATGTGGGTTAAGGAATGAGGACTGCATGACATCTGTCAGTTTTGGGCAGACAGGCTGGTGGTGGAGATGTATTTCATGCTCACTTGGTAGACCTTGACTTCAAGCACTGTTCCTTTTGTGAACAAGTGTGTCACCTGTCATCATCCTTTAGAATGGGATGGAAATTAGTAGTGACAAATTATGTCAAAAGTCTAATGTCCTTTTACAGAATCCCTGTGTTGAGTTTAATATGAAGGTTGATATTCCCAATTTCCTAATGGATGAGATTTCCAAGGCTAAGAATTCTGTAAGAGGCACATACAAACATGTCTGGCCTTGGAGAACATGCAAAATACATGCCTTTCTAGTTTCTTGGATTAGTTTTCCAAATCATATCCAGAGTTGGGAACTCTGACTCAGGAGGAATCCTAGAGCACAGGCAGGCCTATGATTTTCAGTGACTGGGGGGCCTGGGTTCCTTCGGCTGCAGTGGTGGACGCCTTGATGGGCACAGGGGAGCTACTATCAAGCTAGTCCTGTATTACAGGATATGGGGTGGCATACTGACATTACTGCTGTGGAAAAGCCATATTTTCCACCTATGTTTCAAACTGATCAACTATCGTATTGTGGGCCATGCTGATGACAGCCTTGGTTACAGATCCTTGGTAGAAGATCTTTAAATCCTTGGTAGAAATGTTATCTTCATTTGTCAGTTTGGCTTTGTGGGGGAACAAGAGGGAGCAAGAGTTTACCTACCTGTGCAGATTAATAAGAGTTTGCTCTGTATCTCTGCAGAGCCTTCCATGAGAAAGTCTGCCTGTTAAGTGCCCACTCAGGAACCAACCATACCCACCAGCTAGCAGAACGATTGAAGCCTGGGATTCCATGTGAAGGCAAGTCTGCACTTAACAGCTGGATAGACCTTCTGTAGACACCCTCACCTGGCTTATTTGCCTGGGTGGGTCAAAAACAGATTACTCCATTTAAGCCCCTCTTCCTCTGTGAGCAAAGTGCCTGTGAAGTCCAGAAACAATGAGGTTTCTGAATACATAAGACAGTGCTCTTAACTGTTCCCTAAGATCTATGCCTTATAAGACGTGGGGGGTTCTGAATACCTCTCCCATCCTGGCTGTAAATGCAGGTGGGGGAATCAAAGCCCAAGGGAGACTGAGGGGTGGACAGGCTGGGACTGAGTTCAGCACTTTGGCCAAGAGATGGCAGCACTTGATCACACAGCAGAGCTCTGTGCTCCCTGAGACCTCAGCTGGGCTGTCCCTGAGAGGGCTTCTGGGGTAGAAGGAACCATCGGTGATTGACTAGATAGCCCTATAGGATATCCCAAGTATGCAGCTTTGGATGGAGCAGCGTTTGGTAAAGAGAGTAAGCTAAGTGAAAAGGAAAATGGTTCTTTGTAGATGATGCAAAACAGAAGCTGTCTAGCAGAAAGAAAAGGACCTCAGTGGGGAGATGGGCTCTGAAGGCTAAAACAAAGTGCCCCAGAGAAGCAAGAGGTAACTTTTGTCATGCACCAGTGGCACACACCTAGGTGGGTGGATTGTCACAGTAGCAGAGGTTATCTTGTTTTTGAAAGTACCTCTGCTTGAGCAGCGTGGTTCCTTTTCTACAAATACTTTCACGTTTTCCTCTTATGCATAGAGAAAACAGGTCATCTGATGGAATAAGTGTATGACTAAGCATGTCTTCCTTGGGTTCAACCTCTTGGCATCTCATAACATGCAACTCTTCCTTGAACATGGGAGCTTCTCTAGGCCTCTGAGGCTCATGGAATTTTTCTCCTCATGTGAAGAAGATAAGGGATAAAGCACAGTAAATGAACAATGTGAACCTGAGACCTTGTGGGAAGCAACAGAAGACTACAGCTAGCCGCCATGCACCCCTGCCCGTCTATGCAGCTGAATTTGCCTATGTGCCCCCACAGTTTCACTTTAGCATTATTCACTTTGCATAGTGACTCTTGGATAGGAATGTTTGGCCAATCATTATAACAAATTTCACATGGTGAGTATAGATTGCAAGGAATATCTCTGAACTTTGGCTCAAAAGATTCTGAATTTTTGGATCTTTCAGAGAAGCTGAAAAATTATGACACAGAATGCTCAAGTATTCTGTGTTAGTAGAGGCAGTTTTTATAATCCTATGACGTTGACCCCTCTGGGGCTGGTCTAAATGTTGCCACATCTACAAGTTACAGATTAACATCTTGAGGTAATTCTGTTTGGGTGTTGAACTCAGCATAAATTAATTCTTTGGTTTGGTCTAGAATATTTTAGGCAGCATGAAACTTACATGCACACAGAATAAATCTACATTTTTTTCTAGGTGTTATAGAAGATGTAGCAGTACAGAGTTTCCACTTTTCTCTGAGTTACTTTACTGGAGGAAACATGAATGTCTAGTAACTCACCTCCCTGTGCTAGTGTGTGTCTGTGTTGAGATCCTTTCTGGAATCACAGATCATGTGAAACCAGTTCTTGAACTCTGTCTAGAACATCCATGGCCCTAAGTGGGCAGTCCTTTCCCCTAACTCTAGGAGGAAGATCCAATTTAGTGCTTTAGACATTTGTGTTTGGGGCTAGATAGTTGAGAGATACACAGAATCTCCACGTGAGGAGCTAACAAGAGGAAGGAAACCACACCAGAGGACAAAATTACTCAAATCTAGGTCCATAAGGAGCTGTAAAAGTTGTTGTGTAAATAGCAACTAGAAGAATCTGGACAGAAATGGCAAGCCTGGTGGTGCCAGAACCAGGCAGATCTCTTCATCTGAGAGGGTTTAGGGTTCAGAAGGGCTTTGTACTGGTGAGCAGGCAACCTGGGCAGGAAGAATGGAATTGTATTCCCTCATGCCCTTTTTACCTAATGTTGTAGGTTGGGTTTTTTGGAATCAGAGATTGAGGTGGAATTTAGTTTGAAGAAGCTTTGTTAGAGCTGAAATCCTGTAAAAGGGATGGGAAAGGATGCAAAACCGGGAAGTGGCTGCCATTCACTGCAGAGCAGGCACAGCGGTGACTGGCCAGCCCCCCAGGAACACCGGCAGGTATTAGCTCATCAGAGTTTTTCCATGGTGGCTTGAGTGGCCCAATTCCCCCCCATAGAAGAAACCACTTTTCTTCCCTTCTAGAGATTGTATGCATACATTTAAATTTCCATGGAGTAGAATTATACTACAGATCCCATTTTATGCATTACCCTTTAAGTTCTGAAGTGTCTCACCTTGTTAAAATGGAGATGTTGGCAGGGCTGAATTTGTTTCTGAAGGATCTAGATAGGAGACTAAATCTGTTTTTCTTACTTCGCCAGCTGTCATGGCTGCCTGTGTTCCTTGGTTCATGGGCCCCTTCCACTCAAAACCAGTGATGGCTGGCTGAGTCTTTCTATATCCCATCACTCTGACAGTGACTTCTTTGTTTTTCTCTTCCACATTTAAATACTCTTACTACACCATCCAGCTGTGACCATCCAGGATCATCTCCGTATTCTGTAGTCAGCTCATTAGCAACCTTAATTCCATCTGTAATCTTCATTCCCCCTTAGCATGTAATCTAACCTATACATAGCTTCTGGGATTTAGTTTGTAGATATATTTGGGGGCTATTATTCTGCCTAACACAGAGGAGAGTGGGGGCAATCTCCCCCGAAAGGGGCAGGTGCTCATGAAGGGAGTATTGCCTGTGCTTCACTGGGTTGGAAAACATCATGGTCTCTCTCTTCTTCCTTTACTGTGACCTGTGAGCCTGTCCTGGTGTTTCCACAAGCTGCCTAGCTCTCTAATGTCTGGTTGCAATTTGAGGGGCTTTGGGGCTTGCTGCTTCCTACCCCTTGTGTCTGTAAGTCTAACAGGGCTTTAAGGACTCCTCCCCTACGGCCCGACCATGTTTCTCTCTTTAGCTTTGTATCCGGCAGCGTTCACGTCTTTGTGGATTCTGAGTGGTTTCTCTCTTTACATCGGATTTGTCTTTTGAGCTTCAGTGCTTAAATTGCCCTTCTCTGTATAATGAAGTTACAAGACTGTTACTTAAATATTTGAGGCAAAAACCAGGTCAGGCCTAGCTGCCTTCATGCTTTTCTATATTTTGTAAAAAAGAAAAACATAGATAAATCCATATTTCATATACTTAAAATGACCTGTAAACTGAACTCAAGTCAGTTATTTGAATCATATCTGGCTTAAAACTTATTTTCAAATAATATCAGTCCATTCAGATTAACTCCTGCTTAGTCTGAGTTCTTCATAAAGCAACCTTGAGAATAGTGATTTAGGTCAAGTAAACTACAGGAAGGGTAATTCCAGGAAGCACAGTGAGGGAGTTAAGTGAGACAGGGAAGACAGGCAAACCATTAAAGATACCTCAGTAGGTAACCGCTGTGGGGAACTTAGGCCAGTTCTGCTGAGAACTATCTAGTGGGACAGTTCTGAGTAATGGTTTAGGTAGACTCCCCAAATGTAGGCCACCTACCCCTTCCCCTTATAAGCTGTGAGTTCTTCCTTAGGCACTCACTCCCAGGACTCACACAGATAAGCCTGGTCCTGTGTTAGGAGAGCACGGAGACAGGAGTCCACTGGCATGTGGAACTGTCTGTAGGCATTCTCTGGGGGCCTGAGCAAATAAGCCAGAGGAGCTGAGGGCCTGCTCAGTCTATCATGTACACATTTGTATCTATTGGAGCCCAAATTGAGTTCACTTGCTTTGTTTTGGCTGGTCACCATCTTGAATTAATATTTACAAAGAAATTTATAATAACATGATTAATGTGACAAGCTATTGTTTCAAGAGGTCACAAGTCCCTAGCAGTAATGGATATTCATCTTCTCGCTCTTCAATTACTCATTCTAGATTCCCGTTGATCCTGTGTCAGTACTTCTGATCCTAGTTGCTTTTTAGTAAGGGTACTGAGACTTATATTCATTGGGGGTCTGACTACCTAGTTTTCTTGCTTTTTTCAGGTCATAGGTGCTGCATTAACTGTCACCACTGAGTATCACTAAGAGACACCCAGTCAACCCCACAAGTCTAGACATACTCCTCTATTTTGCAGCAAACCCTATTCGTGATGTTCAGGATGGGTGACCCCTCTCATGACAAGAACTCCTTGCTTTGCCTGCTTGTCTACAGGCAAGAGGTACACAGAGTGACCAATTGCAGCCTTTGTTTTTATGGAACCCATTCTACACTCTTGGTGGAAGTCTTCCTTTCCAGGGGATTGGAACCTCTAATCCTGTTGGGCCTGAACTTGTGGGGTTAGGAAGTACCTGTCACTAAGTGGGTCTTAGATTGTAATGGTGTCAGGAGCCAGCCTACTTCTATCTCTTGATTATGGATATAGTATTGTAACTCTTGCGGGTGAAATGACTATTTCTTCAACTTAGAGTAAATTGGTGGATACGATATGATATTGGGTATATTAAGGGTTGATTAAAAACCAGCTGATACATGTCACCATGGGCAGGCCTGAGGGATGGGTGTAGAGTCAGCTGAACTTAGAAGGCTCCAGTTGTTGAGCTACTGGAAAGTACCTCCCAGCTAGTCTGAGGCTCACCTTGTCTGCACTGTCTAGTCAGGAGGTCACTCACCTGAAGGCGTTTCACCTTTAGGAAGTGGTTCCCCAAGAAATCACATGGGTGGGCATATTCATGGTTTGCAGAGCTCAGAGTATGTGGGTCCAGCAGGACCAGCTTCTGATTTTTGTTCATGACACATAGTGTGACCCCATTCATTTTGGGAAGAGGGTGCAATTGGTGAACTCACTTAGCGACGTCATGATACCTTTGGTGCCTCCATTAATTTCTTCTGCTACATCAGAGGAAGTGGTTAATGCCATCTAGGGCCAAATCCTTGTGGCTGAAGTACAAGTCTAGCACGTGGGAGGGAGAGGGAGCTCATAATCAAACTGGCCAGGGGTTGGCAGCATCCTCTGGGGGGGAAGCACCTAGGGTACGTGGGAGCTTGTAGTGTAAGTCAGGTGCTTTCTGTGAAGGATACAGCTGGGCTACAGGCTGGCCAGGAGTTTGGAGTGTTAGGTTGGATTCTCTAGAAGCAAGAGCCTAAGTGAGAATTTGAGTGATTAGGATTTATAGCTAAGAAAAATTGGGTAGGTAATAGAGAAGTAGACTGGGCAAGAGGATCAGAACAAGGGTGTGATATCAGATGGAGTCCTGTTGATGGTAACCATGGGCACATGTGGCAGATTACCTCTGGAGACAGTACAGGTCATACTTCAGCTGTATCTATCAAAGGCAAGAGAGTAGAAAGGTTTTATCTTCTCAACCCAGCTGTCATTAGTCAAAGTCTGTCAGGGGGACATAAATTCCCAGGACTTTTGAGCTGTCTTTGGGCAGCACTCTTAGCAAAGACACAGGGGCTGGCTGTTAGCAGGCAAATAACCAGGAGCTATTGTGCCATATATGGGAGAGGGGTCTGAGGAGATATGGCTGAGCATGGAGAGCCTCTGGTAGAGGGTTTCCCTGAAGTCTGGAGCTAGAAGGGAAAAAGCCTCCCTTCAGATTTTTCCAAATACTGGTAAATCAAGAAGCAAATCCGCAAAACTGGAAGTGCCATGGGTTGCCATGAGTTCAGCATGAGACCAATATGTACTAGATTTTGTTTGGGGTCCCCACAAAAGACAGTGAGAGATTTTCAGAGAAGTAACTGAGGGAGTATTCCAAGAGAAACAAGTCAAAGAGTGGGGAGGTAGAATAGGAGTTGGTAGGTACACCAAGGAAGACTGATCTCTGGCAAAATCCTGTGCCCTGTTCTCCATCCATTTTCCACAGGGGAGCACCAGAGTGTAAGCTGCACTCAGCTGTGAGTTGGGCCTTCAAAGTAGTGTATTTAATAGTCACTAGTTACTAGCTGCTTTTATTTGGTAAAGGCAAAGAAGTACAAACCTCAGGCACTTCTGGATCTTTGGGTGTACAGGCAAAGAGTTCCGATCAAGGACAGTACTCCAGAACAGAGCAGGACCTGGCCCTGGAAGTCACGTGAGAGCCAGAACTGAGGGGATATAGATAACTGGTGAAAAGAAACCTGGGGGGATATGGACATGGCCTCGACATGATTCATTAATGACTTCATGGTTAAAAGAAGAAAAGCACAAAGAACAGGTGGGAGGTAAGGTTCTGTTGCCTCTGCTCCTTCATGTAATACTTTCCTACATGCCTGTCCTAGGACTGTGACCCCTCATTGTTCAGGGATGCCTTTGGGCCTAATCAGAAGGAAAAAAACCAGACTTGTGAAGTCCCTTGCTCTGTTCTTACAAATGTAATTTAGCATGCGTATTGACTGGGAGCATGCTGCGCTGTCTCCAGACAGAGTCCCGTAGCTGGATGCGCCTCTGTCAGGGAGCCACCTGGGGGCCGAGACAGGTCCTTGGCGGGATGAGGCACCAACGAAATAGTGTAGAGATTCTGCGTCTTCCTGTAGGCGGTATATCCTAGTACTGCTCCGGCAGGGATCCTAGTTTTATTATTGGTGTCTCAGTGGTCATCTTGGTTGTTAAGCTTTTTCTCCAGTGGATTCCAAAGGAAAGAATTGTCAGAACAGTATTCTGAGTCTTGAGAACAATATCCTGTGGTCTCATTCATGAAAATCCTTTCTGCTTTTTGTAAATTATGGGGTCACATATTCTTGATGATATTTAAAGTTTCTGTCCTATCTTCTTATTCAGTCTTGCTGTTAAAATCACAAGTTCTTTGGTCTTTTTGCTGAAATGCCCAGAGGATTTTGTTCAACTTTGAAGTTCAGTATGACCATGCAGAGGCCATTGTAAGTGATTTTCCTCAGATGTCTTTGGTGTTAATTGAGGAATTGGTGTCATCTTGGTTCTGCTCAAGTGTGTGAACCAATTCCATACAGGGAATAGATAGAAGAAATAAGGTGAGTATAATGGAGAGAATATAAAAATTAATGTCTTTCCCTTCTGCCAATTTGCCTTTGAGTATGCCTTAAAATTTTTTTGATCACCGGACATCATGTACTGGGATAAAGGAATTGCTGTAAACTGGCCATTGGACATGGAGTTGCCCAAGTGCCAGTCGGCCTGGGCCCAGTGAGTCTCTCACCCCAAGAAGCAGGTCTGAGTTCTGGCCTCATTGGTCTGTCCGGGTTTCTCTGGCCGCCTAAGATTCAGATGCTTGTTTTCAGTTTCTTCCTGGGGCAGGATGAAGGTGACGGGTATCACAGGTAGACAGCTGTATCTGTGATGGTGATGGGTTCATTTGGGTTAATAGAGTAAGTAAAATGGCATATGGTAGAACATGAGAAGACTAGGACAGAAGAATCAAAAATAACTGGACCCAAGCAGATATGAGGTGGAAACTTGGCAAATAGTTCCCATGCTTCTTAATTCTTATACTTGAAAACTTTTGGAAAGGAGTAACCATGTATCTTGAGCTTCCCATCAATATGGGATACAGTTAATATCCATCGTGTTGAGGTGATTTGGGATCTGCACCTAGCCAGCTTTTCTGCCTTGGGTGGTCATCTCCCCTCTGAATGGAGTAGTAATCTGGGGAGCATCTACAGACATATATAAGCTTACCTTTTCAGTTGGGACTCAAAATTTTTACTGTTGGCTCGCATCATCTGAGATAAGATGCTAAGATAGAATTATGTTCACCAGTTTTTGTGGTGGGAGGAAGGCCTTTGAAGGAAAGTCACAGGGATCTGGAGGACTTTGGAAGAGTAGCAAGCGCAATACGGGTGTGACTGCGTGCAGGGAAGAAAAGGAAGAAAGGTCGGGTAGGAAGTGTCTTAGGCTGCGGTGTGATACTAAGTGCCTTGGCAAGGTCAGGGATTAACAGACCAGAAATCCCCTCTCAGAGGAGTCCCAAAGTCTCCCAGGAATGGGTCTTCGTCAGTATTCTGTTGAACTTAGTTATTGGTTGGAATCAGCCTGAGGGAAGTATGAACTTCTAATAGCCTCCATAGTGTGCCTTTTATGCTGACAGATCTACTTTTCTACCCAGGTCCACAAAGTAGCAACTCCACGGTACCCAAACGGCCTCATTTCCAGAGAGAAAACTCAAAGGGTGTAAGTGGGATGAGACACAGAAACCATTGCGGAGTTGCTCTTGGGTCACAGCTGATACCCATCTTGTCCTGCCTGCACTCTCCACCTCATCTGCAGTTCGACTTCCCTGGTGGTGTGACCCTTAGGTGGTCATCCTAAGGGACAAGAAAGGAAGTACAAGGGGATGGTCAAGTGCACCACAGGGTTCAACACACAGTTTTACCCACTATCATGTAAATGCAGCCCAACCTCCTCTTTTTGATCACTCAGCAACAATGATGACTCCTAAAATGAGTCAGTATGTCTGTCATTTTATGTGATGGAATGTGGAACAGTTTTAGCTTTTACCTCCTGATTCTTAGACCCAAGGAGTCTCGCTACTAGGGATAGAGTACCATGTAGAGGTCTCTAATGTAAATACTATATCCTGAAGGAAGGTGTCCTAAAGAGCATCCTAACTGTTAGTGCTTCTGCTTTGCTTTCTGAAAGCTCTATAAACTTGCTGTTGAAAGGAAAGCTAGCTGCTAGGTATTATACTGGGATATGATCAATGGATCCCATGATCAGGGGCCCACTCGGTGTCTTTTCTGTAGGTGGCCTATTGGATAGGAGCTTTGCTGACTGGGATAGCCTATGGGTAGAACGTGGTGTAGGGAAGGCCCCCCGCCCCCACTTTCCCTACTGTTCTGTAAGGACAGCTGTC
Source organism: Smutsia gigantea (assembly GCA_032199065.1). NCBI lineage: Eukaryota > Metazoa > Chordata > Mammalia > Pholidota > Manidae > Smutsia > Smutsia gigantea. The sequence continues at coordinate 89,675 of JAVSCE010018931.1, forward strand.
TGCTGCTTCACCAAGGATATGTGTGGCCTTGAGAAATCTTGAAAATACAGCGTGTGGTACCCATGAGTAAGGAGCTAGGTAAGGGCCTTGAAGGCCGGACACCTGGCCATGAAGGCCACACGCATGAGCGTCTTCAGTTCTTATGTGTAACCATGAATTAGCACTATAAAAAGTACAGCTTTATGCCGAATAAAGTGGCTTTCTTTGAGCACCCTCCATGACGACTCCCGCCACCTTCTTTGCTTTTCACATCATCCCAAGACCTCAACGGCAACCCCTGGACCCCGACACATGGCAGAAGCCCCCAGAATGGTACTGTTTGAGGTTCTGCAAGCAGGAAAGACCATCCCATTCCAAGATTAAGCATCTGTTCATGGGAGCTTGAATTTCTGGATTTCTAAAATGAGAAGGGCTTTATGTAGTCAATGTAGGCAACTTGCTACCAAGTCGGTCTTCTTTGCAAATAGTGCAGTAATGAATATTCAACATTCCTTTCTGTTGACAGTTTGAGCAGCGAGAGGCAGCAGTAGCTAGATTGGCTCTAGAGTGTGGCATTCCAAGTAGTTGGGCCTCCATGTCTGTAACCATGACCATGCATTCATTTGCCTGTCTGCTGGTGAAGACTGACTGATGTCAGCTGGCAGCCACTTTCTCCATTTGGTTGTTCTAAGCCTCTTCTGGGGTGGATGCTTTGTGATGGGTGTTAACATGAGATATGAAAATATGCATATCTTGTATATCCATATGCCTCGCCTGTTCCTAGTCTCCTTAATTTTTCACTCCTTTTCCATCTGGACCCTGACTAGATGGCCAGGCAATTGGCCACTATCCAAGAATCAGTATATGTACTTTTTTTTTTTCCACTTAAAATTAGTTTGCAGCATGGCAGCTGGATCTGTCAGTCAACTACCCTGATCAGGCAGTCCTAAAGCATGTTTCAGGATTGCCACAGCCACAGAACAAAGCGAAGATGCTTCGGTATTAGAATTAGTGGTTAGCTACCATTTCCAGCATAACTCTGCCTCTTCCCTAATGCCAAACTATTATTAGTGATGCTGATAGACTTTCTTAAATGCCTGAAGAATCTAGATATGTGGCTCAGTAAAATACTTGCCTGTGGCATCTGGACCCTTACAATGAAGGTTGTGGGAGAGATCTTTTGATCACTTGACAATGAGGAATTACTGAAGTTAAATCACGATTCTCATTTACCGGCAAAAGCTGAAAGATAAAAGCTGGCCCTGGGGTATCGCTGGCCCTGATGAGCACTGACTGTGCCTGATGGAAGGTCCTGTGTACTGTGTACTTTAGGGAATGAGGACTGAGTGACATCAGTTTGGGGTAGGCGGGGTGGTAGAGGCGGATTTCTTGTCTAGTGGGTTCACCCTGACTTCAAGCCCTGTTCCTTTTGTGAACAGGTAAGGTTGGGAGTTACCTGCCATTATTCTTGCCCTTCAGAACGGGATGGAAATTAGTAGTGACTTTTTATGTTAAAGGTCTAAAGTCGTTTTCTAGGACACCCTGTATGTTTAGTTATGTATGAAGGCTTATCTTTTGCATTTCCTAACAGACAAGAGTTCCAAGGCTAAAAGAATTCTGAGAGGTCAGGATAAACGTATCTGGGCTTAGCAGACATAAAACATACCTGCCTTTCCAGTCTCTTAGGTCAGTGTGCCAGACTGTATCCAGAGCTGGTAACTCCATCTGGAAGAATCCTAAAACAAAGGCAGGCCTATGATTCTCATTGATGAAGGGGTCTGGGTCTACTCAACTGCAGCGGGTCCCTGGACTTCCACGGGAGATACCCCATCAAGCCAGTCTGATTAGTTTACAGAGTGATATTTTATTGATGTTACCACTGGGGTAAAGCCATATTTTTAAAAATATTCATTTCAAACTGATCAATAATTGTAGGTCATGCTGAAGATTTAGCCTTGGTTATGTCTTGGTAGAAGATCTTTGGTTCCTTGGTAGAAATGTTGCCTTTCATTTGTTTGTCTTTGAGGTGAAATGAGGGGGAGCAAGAGTTTACCTACCTGTGCAGATTAATAAGGGTTTGCTCTGTATCTCTGCAGAGCCTTCCATGAGAAGGTCTGTCTACTAAGTGCTCACACAGGAACCAACCTTACCCCCCAGCTAGCAGAACGATTGAAGCCTGGGATTCCATGTGAAGGCAAGTCTGCACTTAACAGCTGGATAGACCTTCTGTAGACACCCTCACCTGGCTTATTTGCCTGGGTGGGTCAAAAACAGATTACTCCATTTAAGCCCCTCTTCCTCTGTGAGCAAAGTGCCTGTGAAGTCCAGAAACAATGAGGTTTCTGAATACATAAGACAGTGCTCTTAACTGTTCCCTAAGATCTATGCCTTATAAGACGTGGGGGGTTCTGAGTACCTCTCCCATCCTGGCTGTAAATGCAGGTGGGGGAATCAAAGCCCAAGGGAGACTGAGGGGTGGACAGGCTGGGACTGAGTTCAGCACTTTGGCCAAGAGATGGCAGCACTTGATCACACAGCAGAGCTCTGTGCTCCCTGAGACCTCAGCTGGGCTGTCCCTGAGAGGGCTTCTGGGGTAGAAGGAACCATCGGTGATTGATGAGATGGTCCCATGAGATATTCAGGGTATACAGCCTTGGATCGAGGCTGTTTTTGGTAAAGAGAATGAGTTAATTGAAATGGAAAATGGTTCTTTGTAGATGATGCAAAACAGAGGCTGTTTAGCAGAAAGAACAAAGAGGATCTCACTGGGGAGATGGGCTCTGAAGGCTGAAAACAAAGTGCCCAGAGAAGCAAGAGGTAGCTGTTATCATGTACCAGCCACACACCTAGGTGGGTGGATTGTCACAGTAGTGGAGGTTATCTTATTTTCAAAAATACCTCTGCTTGAGCAGCATACTTCCTTTTCTTTTCTTTCCCATTTTCCCCCCTTGCCCCCTTTCTCCCTTTTCCCGTGTTTTCCTCCTTCCTTCTTTTTTCTTTTCCCTTCCCTTCCCTTCCCTTGCTTTGACTTAAGGCATTTTATTATTTTTTCTTTTCTTTTTGTAATTGAAGTATCTTTGACATAATGTGGTTCCTTTTTTACACCTAACTTTCATGTTTTCCTGCTGTGCATAGAGAAAATGGGTTGTTAGGAAAGTGTATGGCTAAGTGTGTATTCTATGGATTCGTCTTTCAGGATATTGTATCACATACAACTATTCCTGGAACACAGGAGCTTTTCTAGGCCTCTAGGGTCCATCTAATTTTTCTCATGTGGGGAAAATAAGCGATAAAGCACAGTAAATAATGTGAACGTGAAGTACTGACTGTGGGAAACAGAATACTGCTGCTCGTGTCATTCGCCCTTGCTCCTGTGAGCAGCTACATTTGCTGCTGTGCGCCCACAGGTTCCCTTTGGTGTGTTTTCTGTTCACATAGTAACTTGGCGAGGGATATTTTGCCAATCATTGTAACATTACAAATGGTGAGTTGAGATTGCAAGGAATCTACTGAACTCTGGTTCAAAAAATTTTTTAATTTTTGGCTCTTCAGAGAAGGTGGGAAATCATAAGATAGAAGAACACTGGAGTGCTCTGTTAGTCGAGGCAGTTCTTACTGAATCCTACATGATTTTTATTCCTTGGGACTATGGTCTGTTCCACATCTGGAAGATACAGGTTAACATCTTCAGGTAATTCATCTTGGTGTTGGACTAGGTATAAAACCCAATTCTGTGCCTTGGTCTAGCATATTTTATAGACACTCTTAAATTTACATGATAAAACATATCTAACATGTTTTAAGTGTCATGGAAGATTTAGCAGTACAGAGATCAATTTCTCTGAACAGTCCACGCTGGAAATAGGATGTCTGGTTGCCTCTCTCTGCTAGTGGTGACCCAGTGCTGAGATCCTCCCTGGAACTGCAGAACCTGTGAAGCCAGGTCTTGAACCAGGCCAGACCATTGACAGTCCTCAGTGGGCAGTGCTCTGCCCTAACTTTAGGAGGAAGATACAATTTTGGTTTTTAGACAGTTCTGTGTTTGGACTGGATGGGTTGGGAGACACAGGATCTCCATGTGAAGAGGAAGCATGAGGCAAGAAACAACACCAAAGGATAAAATTCTTGGAATCTAGGTCCATAAAGAGATGTAAGGGTTTTTTGCATGTAACTAGAAACTAGAGGGATGTGGACACCACAGCATATCCTAGAAATGCCAGAACTATACCAATCTCTTCAATCAGAGAAGGTTAGAACTTAGAACTCGGTCATAATGATGGTCAGGCATCCTGGGCAAGAAAGAGTGGAACCCTGTTCTTCCAAGCCCTCTTTGCCTAGTGTGAGTGACAGGTTGAGCTTTTTAGAATTAGATGTTGAGGGGGGGGGTTAGCATGAAGAAATGAGAGATGAAATCCTATAAAAGGGATGGGAAGGAAGGACTGGGGAGCAGTTGCATTTGATTATAGTATAGGCACAATAGGAGCCTTGGCCAGGCCCCAGGAGCACTGACATGCACGTGGCTCATCGGAACTGCTCCATCGTAGCCTGAAATGGCCGGCCTTTGTGGCACTCTGCACTCTATAACTGGATGTTGGTTGCTCAGGGAAGGGCATGCCCTTGCAGCAGAGACAAACTCCAAGGAGGTGACCGCTAGAGGCTGTGGGCAGCACTCTCAGCAGCTGGAGCGACAAAAATCATACCTCTCCAAGTCTCCCATATCCAGTGACTTCTTGTGTCTGGCCTGCTTTTACACGTGGCTGTGTTCACAGGTTTTCTCCTGAGGGCCATTGCCTTTCCTACAGAGCCCCCAAAATGTAATCTGATCTTAAGTACTGGATGCTTAGCAAGTGAGACAGAAGTCATAGGGAACTAGAATAAGTTCTGTTCTAAGTAGGATGTGAAAGTGTACAGAGGGACAACTATCGTTTCAACCTTTATTCTTTTATCCCACCTGGAAACTAAGGTTGGAAAATCTAATTTGTAGGAATCTTACTCTCAGGGACATTTTAGAGCATGTATAGTAGGAATAGTCTGTGTACCTCTTAAGTATAACTTCTGTAATTTGTGCAAAATAGTTTAACATGTTATTTTTCCACATCCCAGAGGTTTTGGCCTCCATGAAAGTCCTATTTTCTCTGTCCTAGTCAAAGAGTGTAAGATCCTTGGACCTCTGGAAGGTGACATGCAATGGTTACCCTCTGTATTTCCTACTTTGAAAAGTCTCTCCAATGAAAAGTTGAGAATTTGTCTCAGTTCCTGGAGAGGAGCATTTGAGGCCACTTCCTAGGTCTTCATGTTGGGATATCTTCCATTCTGTTGAAGTCTTATGCCAGAGGTCTTATAGGCACAAGAGAGAGAATCCAAAGTGGCTCAACCTCTGAGGGGCCCAGAACTTTAACCCTTTGCTTGCCTCATGATAACATAAATCTTCGATTTTGAGTCTGAGCTCAGCAGAAGAGGAAGAGCCTACAATGGCTCCTATTGCCTGAAACAGTTGTCCTAATGTAAGTAAACATGGAAGCCTAATGGGGGCCATGTGGGCTGTGTATAGGAACCAGTGATTTTTTTTTTATTGAAGTGTCATTGATAAACAATCTTATGATGGTTTCAAGTACACAGCACAGTGGCTCAGCATTCACCCATATTATCAAGTCCTCACCTCCTCCATTGCGGTCACTGTCTTTCAATGTAGTAAGATGTTACAGAGTCATTAATTTATTCTCTGTGCTGCATTACCATCTCTGTGACCTACTATATTGTGATTGTGAATTACTGTGCCCTTTAATCCCTTTCTCCTTCCTCTACCCCAAACCCTCCCCTTTGGTAACCACTAATCCCTTCTTGGTGTCTACTAGTCTTTTGCTATTTTTTTCCTTGTTTTGCTTTGTGGTTATATTCCACAAATGAGTGAAATCATTTGGTATTTGTCTTTCTCTGCCTGGCTTATTTCACTGAGCATAATACCCTCTAGCTCCATCTGTGTTGTTACAAATGGCAGGATTTCTTTTCTTTTTATGGCTGAATAATATTCCATTGTGTATATGTACCACATCTTCTTTATCCATTCTTCTATTGATGGACACTTAGGTTGCTTCCATATCTTGGCTATTGTAAATAGTGCTGCGATAAACATAGGGGTGCATATGTCTTTTTGAATCAGGGATCTTGTTTTCTTTGAGAATGGAATTCCTGGGTCAAACGGTATTTCGATTTTTAGTTTTTTGAGGAACTTCATATTGTTTTCCACAACTTTTGCGGATTTACTTTCCCACCAACAGTGTAGGAGGGTTCCCCTTTCTCTGCATCCTCACCAGCATTTGTTGTCTCTCATCTTTTGGATAGTAGTGGCCATTCTAACTGGTGTGAGGTGATACCTCACTGTGGTTTTAATTTGCATTTCCCTGATGATTAGTGATGTAGAGCATCTTTTCATGTGCCTGTTGGCCATCTACATTTCTTCTTTGAAGAAGTGTCTTTTAAGATCCTCTGCCTGTTTTTTAGTTGGATTATTCATTTTTGGGGGTGTTGAGGCATGTGAGCTCTTTATGTATTTTGGATGTTAACCCCTTATCAGGTGAGTCATTTATGAATGTATTCTCTCATACTGTAGGTTGTCTTTGTTCTGCTGATGGTGTCCTTTGCTGTACAGAAGCTTTTTAGTTTGATGTAGTCCCATTTGATTATTTTTGAGTTTGTTTTCCTTGCCTGAGGAGATGTGTTCAGGAAAAAGTTGCTCATGTTTATATTCAAGAGACTTTTACCTATGTTTTCTTCTAAGTGTTTTATGGTTTCATGACTTACATTCAGGTCTTAGATCCATTTCAAGTTTACTTTTGTGTATGGAGTTAGTCAATAGTCCAGTTTCATTCTCTTACATGTACCTTTCCAGTTTTACCAACAACAGTTGTTGAAGAGGCTGTCTTTTCTCCATTGTATATTCATGTCTCCTTTATCATATATTAATTGACCATATATACTTGGATTTATATCTGGGCTCTCTCTTCTGTTCTATTGATTTATGGGTCTGCTCTTGTGCCAGTACCAAATTGTTTTGATACTACGGCTTTGTAGTAAAGGTTGAAGTCAGGGAGCATAATCCTCCCAGCTTTGTTCTTCTTCCTCAGGACTGCTTTGGCTTTTGTAGGAATCAGTGATCTCTTAAAGGAGGATCTCATAGGTGAAGCCAATGATTCCCTATAGGAGCAGTCTCATGGGCATGGAAATCTTCTCTTAGTTCACAATGACATTGTAAAGGGCTGTGGAGTTCTGAGTAGTTTGGTGTTAATGCAGTGTAGAAAATACAATTCCTGGCCCATATCCTGAATGGTGCCAGCCCACATCTTTTTCCACCCTGTTCTTTACTTTCAGTTACTTAATTCTCTTTATAATCTGTCAACAGGATAAAACCTATTTACACCCAGATAGAATGATTGCCTTAATCAGGTAAGAAATCTTGGCATTGTCTGAAAATGGGATAGGGTGGGGGAAGTGGGTATATTTCAGAGAGCCTTCTAGGGTACAGACCAGAATGACAAAGTAGCAGGCATGCCAGGGCTTTGCTCGAATATCCACAGCCTGAGCTATCCATCCGTTTGTTCCACCAGAGATATCACCCTCCTGATACTTGGGAATTGTGCTTCTTTTAGCACAGGAAGCTACCTCCTATTGCTCAAGGGCAGTACTGTCCAAAAGAGAGGTAATGTGAGCCACACGTGTCACTTATATTGAGGTACCTATGATAAAATGTGGAAATCTTGGAGCACAGCTCATTGAATTTTGACACATACAAACACTCATGTAACCATTGCCAGACAAAGGTATCAAACATTCACACTAATTAGTTTTCCCCTTTATCCCCCACTCCCCTCTCCTATGGCAACCACCCATCTGTTCTTCGTGTTTGTGTTTATTTCAGTTTTATTCATTTTTTTCTTTAGAATCCACATTTGTGAAATCATACGGTATTTGGCTTTAACTTATTTCACTTAGCAGAATATCTGGGGCCATCACTGTCTCAAATAGAAAGATTTCATTCTCTTTAATGGCTTTATGTATATGTATATATCTTTTTTATCCATTCATCTATTGATGAACATTTAGGTTGTTTCCATATTTTGGTGATTGTAAATAATGCTGTGATAAACACAGCAGTGCATATATCTTTTTGGATTAGTGATTTTTGTTTCCTTTGGGGAAACTCCCAGAAATGGAATTGCTAGCTCATATGGTATGTCTATTTTTAGTTTGGGAAACCTTCATACTGCTTTCCATAGTGACTACACCAATTTGAAATCCCACTAACAGTGTATAAATTTCTCCACATTCTTGCCAACACATTATTTCTTGTCTTTTTATGGTAGCTATTCTGACTGGTGTGAGGTGATACCTCATTGTGGTTTTGATTTGTATTTCCCTAATTAGTGGTGATGAACATCTTTTTGTGTGTCAGCCATCTGTATGTTATCTTTGGAAAAATGTGTTTTAGGTCCTCTGACCATTTTTTAATTAAATTTGTTTTTTTGGAGTTGAGTTGTATTTTGCTATTAGCCCCTTACCAGATATACCATTTGCAAATATATTCTCCCATTGAGGAGGTTGCCTTTTCATTTCCTTTACTGTGCAGAAGCTTTTTGGTTTGATTTAGTCCATTTATTTGATTTTGTTTTTGTTTCCCTTGCCTGGAGAGACATATCCAGAAAAAAATTACTAATGCTGATATTCAAATTTGATGCCCATGAGTTTACTGCCCATGTTTTCTGCTAAGAGTTCTATGTTTTCAGTTCTTATATTTATGTCTTTAACTCATTTTGAGTATATTTTTGTGTATGGTATAAGATAGTGATCCAGTTTTGTTCTTTTGCCCGTGGTTGTACAGTTTTCTCAATACCATTTATTGAAGAGACTGTCCTTTCCCCATTATATATTCTTGCCTCCTTTCTTGTAGATTAATTTACCCCATAGGTATGAGTTTATTTCTGGGCTCTCTATTCTGTTCCATTGGTCTATGTACCTGTTTTTGTGCCAGTACCATACTGTTTTGTTTGCTGCAGCTTTGTAGTATAGCTTGAAATCAGGGAGCATGATATCCCCAGCTTTGTTCTTTTTCAAGATTGCTTGGGCAATTCAAGTTTTTTAGCGGTTCCATACAAATTTGAGGATTATTTGCTCTAGTTCTGTTGGTATTTTAGTATTTTGATATGGATTACATTGAATCTGTATATTGCTTTGGGTAGTATGGCCATTTTAATAATATTCTTCTAATCCATGAACATGGAATAGCTTTCCATTTCTTTGTGTCATCTTCAGTTTCTTTCACCAATGTCTATAGTTCTGATTATAGGTCTTTCACCTCAGAGTTATTCCTAGGTATTTTATTTTTGATGTAATTGTAAATGGGATTGTTTTCTTAATTTCTGTTTATTTGTATATAGAAACACAGATTTTTGTAATTTTTGTATCCTGTGACTTTACTGAACTCATTTATTCTAATAGTTTTTGGTGGAGTCTTAGGTTTTCTATATATAGTAAGTCATCTGAAAAGTGACAGTTTTATTTGTTTACCATTTGAATGCCTTTTATTTCCTTTTGTCTGATTGCTATGGCTAGAACTTTTAGCATTACATTGAATAAAAGTGAGCATCCTTGTCTTGTTCCTGATCTTAGAGGAAACACTTGCAGCTTTTCATTATTGAGTATGATGTTAGCTGTGGATGTATCATATAAGGCCTTTATTATGTTGAGGTATGTTCCCTCTATACCCAGTAGGAGTTTTTATCATGAATGGATGCTGAATTTGTCAAATACGTTTCCAGCATCTTTTGAGATGATCATATGGTTTTTATCCTTTTGTTAATATGGTGTATTGCATTGATTTTTTGAGTACATTGAACCATCGTTGCATCCCTGGAATAAATCTCACTTGGTTGGGGTGAATGATCCTTTTAATGTATTTTTGAATTCAATTTTATAATATTTTGTTGAGGATTTTGCATCCACATTCATCAGAGATATTGGTCTCTAATTTTCTTTTTTTGGTAGTGTCCTTGTCTGTTTTTGGTACCATGGTGATGGCCTCATAGAATGAATTTGGAAGGTTTCCTTCCTCTTCAGATTTTTGGGATACTTTGAGAAGGATAGATAGTAACTCTTCTTTAAGTGTTTCATAGAATTCTCCTGTGTAGCTATCTGTTCCTGGACTTTGGTTGGGAGTTTGATTACTGCTTTAATTTCATTATAGTAAGAAGTATGTTCAGACTTTCTATTCTTGGTTCAATTTGGGAGTTTACATGTTTCTAGGAATTTTTCCATTTCTTCTATGTTGTCCAGTTTGTTGGCATAGTTTTTGTAATAATCTTACATAATTGTATTTCTGTGGTTTCAGTTGTAACTTCTGTAGTTACTGATTTTGAATTGTTGTATGATAAATCTAGCTTAAAGTTTATCAATTATGTTTATCTTTTTAAAGAACTGGCTTTTCATTGATCTTTTGTATTTTTTTTTAGTCTCTACTTCATTTATAACTGTTCTGATCTTTATTTCCTTCCTTGTACTAATTTGTGCTTTCTTTTTATAGCTCCTTTCAGTGTAGAGTTAGATCGTTTATTTGAAATATTTCTTGCTTTGTGAGGTAAGCCTGTTATAACACTATAAACTTCCTTCTAGGAACTGCTTTTCCTGCATCCCAAAGATTTTGCATTTTTTTGTTTCTATTTTCACTATTTTCCAGGTATTTTTGGATTTCCTCTTTAACTTTTTCATTGACCCATTGGTTGTTTAGTAGATGCTGTTTAGCCTCCATGTGTTTGCTTATTCCAGTTTTTTCCCCCTGCAATTTATTTCCAGCTTCATGCTATCATGGTTGGAAAAGATTCTGATACGGTTTCAGTCTTGCTAAATTTTTACTCTATGCTTGAGAATGTTCCATGTGCACCTGAAAAGAATGAGTATTCTGCTATTTTTTGATGTAATGTTCTGTATATATCTATTTAGGCCCATTTGGTCTAATGCAGTTTGAAGCCACTGTTTCCTTATTGATTTTAGGTCTGGATGATCTATCTCTTGATATGTTTGGTGTTAATGTACCATACCATTATTGCATTACTGTCAGCTTCTCTCTTCATGTCTGTTAATGTTTGGTTTATGTGTTTAGGTTCTCCTCTGTTGGTGCATAGATATTTACAAGTGTTATTATCTTCTTGCTGGATTGAATCCTTAATCATTTTAATGTACTTCTTTGTCTCTTGTTCCAGTCCTTGTTTTAAAGTATTTTGTCTGATGTACATACAATAGCTTTTTTTTTTCATTTCTATTTGCATGTAGTATTTTTTTCCATTGCTTCAGTTCCCATCTGTCTTTGCATCTGAAGTGAGTCTCTTGTAAGCAGCATATAGTTGGGTCTTGTTTGTTATACAGTCACCCTATGCCTTTTGATTGGAGCATTTAGTCCATTTACATTTAAAGCAATTGTTGATAGGTATTACTTATTGCCATTTTAAAAAACAATTTCTAATGGTGTTTGTTATTCTTTGGTACTTTTTTCTTCCTTTCCTCTCTTCCTTTGTATGTGATGACTTACCCACCCCAACTGCAAAATTTGTTTAATGAAGGAATAAATTTTTACATAAGATTTTAGAGAAAAGTAAAGGTAGTATTCTGATTCATTCCAATGCTAAATTAATATCCAAAACCCAAAGGATAGAACCAGTAAAGACTTATTAGAGGATATCTCATTCATGAACATGGATGCCATGGTTTTAATCAAAATATCAACAACCTAATCCAGAAGTACATAATGGATATATCATGACCTAACTGAATAATTCCAAGAACACAACATTCTTTAATACAAAAATTTAAATCACCACATGCACAGGTTATAGGAGAAAAAAATCATTATGGCCATTGAAAAAGGCATTTAAAAACTTCAGTCTATACAGAGAGGAAAGAAACTGAATGAATTAGAAATAAATGGATTCCTTTGGCAGAAATTGACCATATGTAATATAATAAATACCATATTGAATGTGAAACTGGGAAATATGGACAGTGATGTCACTTCTTGCTATTCTCAGTATATTAATACTGCAATTCTCAAATAATGCAGTGAAATAAAAAGAATAAGGATTGTATAGAAATAAAAATGCTGTTAATAACAGATGTAATTGCATACATATAAAATCCAATCAGATGGTAGATTTATTCACACTTATAAGCTATGTTTAATATGAAATGTATTTCTTTTTCCTCCTTCCCCAATGCAACTCTCAATAATTTAGTGAATATAAACCCAGTCTGTTTTTTATATCTTTGCTGGATATGTATGTATGTGTATACAAGAATAATCTGTATTTACTGCTTTATCCTTTGCATTCATCATTATCATGCTATAAAGCAAATTAGGCAACTTGATTTTTCACTGGACATTGTATCTCAGAACTCTCTCAGTACAGATCTAGTTTACTTAACTCTGCTAGCTTATTACTTTATATATTTCTTATTGGGGGTTCTGTTTTATAAGCACATGCAAGAGTTTCTCTATGGGACATATGCAATAGTAGAATTGCTGGGCATGTACGACTTAAATATTCCTAGTGGTTGTCCAAAGCGATTATGAAAATCACACCATCACATATGCTTAAGAGTTGCTATTTCTCCGTCTACTTTCTCTCAACCTTATTTTAGTAACAGATGGGAGACATTTACAAAGTGAAGTAGATCTACATGTTATATTATGTTGGAAAAAGATGTACAAGATATGCTTTATTCTGAAAATGAGTATGACTAAAATTTGGGTTAAGATATGAAATATGGTTTCTCCTATATTATGTAATGTTTTACATATAAAACGCTTTACAATGGTTGCTTCAGGAAAATGAACTTGAACCCTGTAAGAATAAGAGCCTAAGCTTTTACTTTATAACTTGAAGTTATTGTATTGCTTGAATTATTATGACAGTATGTATTTTGTTATTACATATTTTCAAGGAAAAATAATATAAAGAAATAACAAAGAGCACACTACTGTTGGTGTGCCTTACATAAAACACCCCTGGAGGCAAGTCTGGTATTTGGGAAGAGCTAGTTCTCCTCTTAGACTCACTGCTGTGTGAGTGGGCCATCTGGTGTTGTGTGGGACACCACCTGCACAGCTGTGTATGCAGCACTGGTAGAACTTCTCCAACTGACTGAAAACTGTCATACTTGAGAGATGATTCTGTATGCTAAAGCTCAAGATGATGAAAACCATTTCAAAGTTGGAGGTTCACAGATACCAGGCTTTTCCTCAGAACAGATTAACAACATGGCATTTAGATATACTCAATTGGGTACTCCCAGATCTTGTCACATCCTGTTGCTCCACATCCACGGGTAACTAGGTCACAACACTCTGGATTCCCAGACAGCAGCTCCTGTCTGAGTGCAACAGTGGGCCTGCAGCTTCATCGGGAGTTCCTGCCTTAAGTGGGGAATCTCAGGTGGCTTCAGTGAAGGGCCTGCCTTTTAGATGTGTGGAGGCAGGCTGATATTGGGGTGACCTTTACAGTCAGGGTTTCGGAGGGGCTGGCTGCAAGACACATGGCTGCTGCCTTGGTTCTGCAGAGTAGAGAGCTTTGCAGTAGCAGCCTTAAAGGACCGTCATCCAAAGGCTACTGCAGGGGGTCCTTCAGGTTCTTGTACTTCTTGTTGTGTGTCTTGCCTTTGAAGGGAAAACAGTATCTGGGGCAGATGCTGTGCAAGAACCTCTTTCTTCTGCAGCACAAATTGCTTCAGATTCAGCAACTGTTGTTTGCTGACTCCATTTGTTCGTTTTGTGCTCCACAATCCAGCCCAGCTTTCTCAGGGGCTGTAACACTGGTGGGTGCTCCTGCCCTAGCAGAAGGGAACAACAGCTCATAGAGCTTTTCTGAAGGCAGTATTTATGTGCAGGCTCTGGAGAGGCCCTTACCTTGGGTTGCTGTGTGGGTGACTATTAATGAACTATGGCTGTTCTTTCTGATGCTTAAAACCATATACTGGGAATAAACCTAATGAAGGAAGTGAAAGACCTATACTCTGAAAACTGCAAGACACTCCTAAGAGAAATTAAAGAGGACACTAACAAATGGAAATTCATCCCATGCTCTTGGCTAGCAAGAATAAATATTGTCAAAATGGCTATACTACCTAAAGCAATCTACAGATTCAATGCAATCCCTATCAAACTACCAACAGCTTTCTTCAATGAACTGGAACAAATAATTCTAAAATTCATATGGAACCACAAAAGACTCCGAATAGCCAAAGCAATCCTGAGAAGGAGGAATAAAACAGGGGGAATTACGCTCCCTGACTTCAAGCTCTACTACAAAGCCACAGTAATCAAGACAATTTGGTATTGGCACAAAAACAGACCCACAGACCAGTGGAATAGAATAGAAAATCCAAACATCAACCCAAACATATACAGTCAATTAATATTTGATAAGGGAGCCTTGGATATACATTGGGGAGATGACGGCCTCTTCAGCAGCTGGTGTTGGAAAAACTGGACAGTTGCATGTAAGAGAATGAAACTGGACTACTGTCTAACCCCATACACAAAGTTAAACTCAAGGTGGATCAACGACCTGAATGTAAGTAATGAAACCATAAAACTCTTAGAAAAAAATATAGGCAAAAATCTCTTGGACATAAACATGAGCGACTTCTTCATGAACATATCTCCCCGAGCAAGGGAAACAAAAGCAAAAATGAACAAGTGGGACTATATCAAGCTGAAAAGCTTCTGTACAGCAAAGGACACCATCAGTAGAACAAAAAGACATCCTACAGTATGAGAGAATATATTCATAAATGACGTATCCGATAAGAGGTTGACATCCAAAATATATAAAGAACTCACACACCTCAACAAACAAAAAACAAATAGTCCAATTAAGAAATGGGCAGAGGACATGAATAGACACTTCTCCAAAGAAGAAATTCAGATGGCCAACAGGCACATGAAAAGATGCTCCACATCGCTAATCATCAGAGAAATGCAGATTAAAACCACAATGAGATATCACCTCACACCAGTGAGGATGGCCAACATCCAAAACACAAACAACAACAAATGTTGGCGAGGATGTGGAGAAAAGGGAACCCTCCTACACTGCTGGTAGGAATGCAAATTAGTTCAACCATTGTGGAAAGCAGTATGGAGGTTCCTCAAAAAACTCAAAATAGAAATTCCATTTGACCCAGGAATCCCACTCCTAGGAATTTACCCTAAGAATGCAGCAGCCCACTTTGAAAAAGACAGATGCACCCCTATGTTTATCGCAGCACTATTTACAATAGCCAAGAAATGGAAGCAACCTAAGTGTCCATCAATAGATGAATGGATAAAGAAGATGTGGTACATATACATAATGGAATATTATACAACAATAAGAAGAAAACAAATCCTACCATTTGCAACAACGTGGATGGAGCTAGAGGGTATTATGCTCAGTGAAGTAAGCCAAGCCGAAAAAGACAAGTACCAAATGATTTCACTCATATGTGAAGTATAAGAACAAAGAAAAAAACTGAAGGAACAAAACAGCAGCAGACTCACAGAACCCAAGAATGGACTAACAGTTACCAAAGGGAAAGGGACTGGGGAGGATGGGTGGGAAGGGAGGGACAAGGGGGAAAAGGGGGCATTATGATTAGCAGATGTAATATTAGGGGGGCACGGGGAGGGCTGTACAACCCAGAGAAGACAAGTAGTGACTCTCTAGCATCTCACTACGCTGATGGACAGTGACTGTAATGGGGTTGGTAGGGGGGACCTGATGAAGGGGGTAGTATAATCAGCATAATATTGCACATTTAATTGTAGATTAATGATATCAAAATAAACTAAAAAAAAACCATATACTGGAGCCATATTCTTGGTCCCAGCAGCAGACCTATGCAGACCCCTCACCCCAAAGCTGCTGCATCTGGAATTTGGGTCACTTGGCAGCTCCTCGTGTATCTTGCCCAAGAGGCATTGACAGAGCCCTGACCACTATTAGCTTGACAAATACCCATCTTTTTGCTGTGACTGAAGGGAGGGCACCTGCTGCCCTAAATCACAATGATTCAGGTGGATTAGAAGGTGATCCTAGAACAGCAGTTTCTATTGATAATTCTGAAAGTGTTGATGCTGCTGTGGAGGAATCAGCAACCAATCCGCCTCAGTCCTTGAAATAGTAATGGCAGTGGGCCATCAGCTCTTGCTGCCTTCCTCTCTGCGTGCTATAAACATGGTGAAGAATGAAGGGCCTTGTTTTCTGGATTTTCCTTCCCTCAGGGTTTTCCCTCTCAAAATGCTGCACAGAAGTTGGATGAGGAGGATGAAAGAACACTGATTTGTAGCTGTAAAATGGATAGACAGGGCAAAGTATACTTTCCATGTCACCTTGACACTCCAAAGCACAGCTTGGTTCCTTTTGGATGCCTGGGATCATGGTGTCACCTGAGCATTGCTGTTGGCTGGGAACTCCCTGTGTCTCTGGAGCTCTTCCCAGTACAGCCTCCTGGGTAGAAAAGGGCTGCTCAGCGGCCTCATTGGGAGAGTCTGTTCTGGGTATCTTGGAAGCCTAAAAGTGAATGACACTGGACGGGGAACTCATGTTTCCTAGCAGCAAATATTTTGCCTCTCTTTAGATGGTAGTCAAGCTCTTTTGTTCTGGAACTAGTTATCAGTTACATAAACTTGACAATGGGAATTGTTCAGCTGGTTCTTCACAAGTGGTAAAATCTGGGTACAGTTTCCCTTCAAATGTCTGATTATGTGCAATTCAACCTTAGTAAATTTATGTCAATGTATTCCCTTTCCTCTTCCCCATTTTGTTTATTTTACTTCATTATGACCATTTTCTTCAATTGAAGACCCATTGGAAGCCATGTTGAATCTAATCCGGGGTCTTCATGATCTGTGATGATTTAGATTGTGTAGCAATCTATGTTAACTTGATGATCACTTACGTTTGAATGCATTCTAGCAACACTACATTTTTAACTCCTCTATGTTTTATGTATATGATGTCCTTAATACCTTAACTAATTTTTAGAAGCAGTTGACTTTACTACATTTGTCATCTTACTTTCATAGTAGCTTCTAAGTGATTGTTCTACTACTGTTGCTATTTGTTTGCTTTTATTAGTGAAACTTTTTTCTTTTCATATTTTTAATCATAGTTACGGCTTTTTCTTAAAGAAGTCCCTTTAACATTTCTTGTAAGGCTGGTTTAGTGGTGGTGAACTCCTTTAACCTGTGTTTATCTGAGAAACTCTTTCTCTCTCCTTCAATTCTGAGTGATGTAGCCTTGCTCAGTAGAGAATTCTTTGTTGTAGGGCTTTCCCTTTCAGCACTTTGAATATATCATGCCCTTCTGGCCTATAGAGTTTCTCCTGAAAAAATCAGCTGATAGCCTTATGGGGTTTCTCTTGCAGGTAACTCAGTGCTTTACTCATTGTTTTTAAAATTCACTTTGTCTTTGATCTTTGACATTTTAATTATGTACCTTGGTGTGTAACTCCTTGGTTTCATCTCATTTGGGGCTCTCTGTGCTTCCGGACCTGGATGTTTCTTTCCCTTGGTTAGGGAAGTTTTTAGGGATTATTTCTTCAAATAAATTTTCTGCCTCTTTCTCTCTCTGTTCTCCTCTGGGACTCCTATAATGTGCATATTAGGATAGCTGATGTTATCTCAGAGCTCCCTTAAACTGTCCTCATTTCTTTTTCTCCGTTCTGCCTTTTGGATTGATTATTTTCCATTTCTTTGTCTTCCAAATTGCTGATCTGTTCCTCTGCATTGTCTAATTTGCTGTTGATTCCCTCTTTTGTATTTTTCAGTTCATTTATTCTTCATCTCTAGTTCATTCTTATATTTTCTGTTTCTTTGTAGAGTTTCTCAATGAATTCATCCACTCTTCTCTCAAGACTGGTGAGTATATTTATAACCACTACTTTAAACTCTTTGTTAGGTAGATTGTTTACATCTGTTTCTATTAGTTATTTTTCTGAGGTTTGTCATGTTCCTTTGTTTTGAGAATATTCCTGTGTCTCCTCATTTTGATTTTTTTCATTTGTTTCTATAGATTAGGTGAAAGGACTACCTCTTCCAGTCTTGAAGGCATGAGCTTGTATAGGAATGTCTCTTGGTAGACTGCATGTGCCAGGAAGTTTTGGCTGGCTAGATGGAGTCCAGGTGGGCGTGGACTGGGGTTGTCTCCATGCTATGGCTCTCAAGGCATGGGCTGTGATCTCCTGTGTGGTTGTCAGCAGCAGCCCTACTGGTGGGGCAGCTGTTATTAAAGTGACACAGTCTGGGGACCTCCTGGGTGGACAGTGGCCTGGGCCCTCTCTGCTGGGGTGACTGGGGGTGGAGGTCCATGGTCTGTGGGTCTTCTTGGTGGGCACCAGTCAGGGCCACACAAATGGAGCATCTGGGAGTAGATGAGTATAACGTGGAGTCTCCCAAGTGGTACTGGGCTAGGGCTGTGCAAATGGGGCAGCTGGGGATGGAAGGGGCATAAGCAGGGTGAGTCCAAATGAGCATTGCACTAGTACCACCTTGGTGGCACTACTTGCTCTCTGGGTGGGGGCCAGGAGGCTGTCACCATCACATATGGAGCTGGTGTGTTCACCCTGACTCTGCTCTTATCTGCACTGTCAATTTGCATGGGGAATGTAAACACTGGTGCTCACTGTGTTCCTGTCCACACTAGCAACAAGAGGGGTAACATAAAGGATGTAACACTAACAATGTGTAGAGGGAATGTAAACAGTATTGCTCACTCTGCTCCCATCCATGCTAGACGTGTGCAGGTGTAATGTAAACAATGGTGCTCACTCTGTTTCTGTCTGTTTTAACAATGTGCAGAGGTAACATAAATGATGTAGTTTACCCCATTCCCATCTGCATTAACAGTCTCGGGGAAAATATAAACAGTGGTGTTCACCCTGCTCCCATTTGCACTAAGAGTGTCCAGGGGGAATATAAACAATTGTGCTTACCTCCATGCTAGCAGTGTCCAGAGGTTATACAAACTATGGTATTCACCAGCATCTCCAGTCCCAGAGAGAGTTGCAGCATTCCCCTGCCATTTAGTGGGTGCTTGAGTTCTGAAAATATTTGGTTTCCTTCAATTATAGTAACGTTCTGCTTTACACTCTCCATCACAGCTTTTTTTCTGTGCCCCAGGGCAGGTGAGTTTGTGCTCTGTTTTACTCATTGATATCCCTCCCTGCTCCAGGGTTGTGCTGGGGGTACATTTCCCTCTTACCATGTACATCTCCATCCCTCCTGCCATTTTTTACTTTTTCTAATTAAAAAAAATTAAAGTATCATTGATATGTATATCTTATGAAGGTTTCACATGAGCAACATTGTGGTTTCAACATTCACCCATATTATCAAGTCCCCCCAATCCCACGGCAATTGCTGTCCATCAGCATAGTAAGATGCTGTAGAGGCATTACTTGTCTTCTCTGTGCTATACTGCCTTCCCTGTGACCTACGTATATTGTGAGTGCTAATTATAATGCCCCTTAATCCCCTTTTCCCTCCCTCTCCCCACACGCTCCCCAGCCCCTTCCCTTTGGTAACCACTAGTCCCTTCTTGAAGTGTGTGAGTCTGTTGCTGTTTTGTTCCTTCAGTTTTGCCTTGTTGTTATACTGCACAAATGAGTTAAATCATTTGGTATGTGTCTTTCTCTGCCTGGCTTATTTCACTGATCATAATACCCCCCAACAGTGTTGTTGCAAATGGTAGGATTTGTTTTCTTTTTATGGCTGAATAATAGTCCATTGTGTATATGTACCACATCTTCTTTATCCATTCATCTACTGATGGACACTTAGGTTGCTTCCATATTTTGGCTATTGTAAATAATGCTGCAATAAGCATAGGGGTGCATATGTCTTTTCAAATCAGGGACATTGATATAAAATTTTCTTTTTTTTAATAGTGTTTCTGGTTTTGGCATTAGAGTGATGCTGGCCTCATAGAATGTATTTGGAAGTGTTCCCTCCTCTTCTACTTTTTGGAATACTTTGAGAAAGATGGATATTAGCTCTTCAAATGTTTGGTAGAATTCAGCTGTGAAGCCATGTGGTCCGAGACTTTGTTTTTTGGGGAGTTTCTTAATTACAAATTCAATTTCATTCCAGGTAATTGGTCTGTTCTGATGTTCTATTGTTTCCTGGGTCAGTCTTGGAAGGTTGTATTTGTCTAATTTGTCTAGGAATTTCTCCATTTTCTGTAGGTTGTCCAATATATTGGCATTTAATTTTTCATAGAATTCTCTAATGATTCTTTGTATTTCTATGGTATCTGTTGTGAGTATTCCTTTTCAGTTCTGATTTTGTTTATTTGTGTCCTCTGTTTTTGTTGATAAGTCTGGCTAGAGGTTTGTCTATTTTGTTTATTTTCTCAAAGAACTGGCTGTTGGTTTCATTAATTTTTTTCTTCTCTATTTCTGCTCTGATCTTTATTATGTCCCTCTGTCTAATAACATTGGGTTTCATTTGTTCTTCTTTTTCTAGTTTCTTTAATTATGAGTTTAGACTGTTTATTTGGGATTGTTCTTGAGGTAGACCTGTGCTATTATGTAGTTTCCTCTTAGAACTGCCTTTGCCACCTCCCACAGATTTTGGACTGTTGTGTTTTTGTTTTCATTTGTCTCCACGTATTGCTTGATTTGTTTTAATTTGTTCACTGATCCATTGATTATTTAGAAGCATATAGTTTAGCCTCATGTAGTTTATTTCTGGTTTCATACCGTTGTGGTCTGAGAAACTGCTTGATAGAATTTCAATCCTTTTGAATTTATTGAGGCTCTTTCTGCAGCCTAGTATGTGATCTATTCTAGAGAACGTTCCATGTACACTTTAGAAAAATTTGTATCCTGCTGCTTTTGGGTGGAGTGTTCTATAGATTTATGTTAGGTCCATCTGATCTAATGTGTTGGTAAGTGACTCTGTTTCCTTATTTGTTTTCTGTTAGATCTATTGATGTGAGTGGTATGTTCAAGTCTCCTTAGAATGAGTTCCAGTCTATTTCCCCCTTTAATACTGTTAGTATTGGCTTCACATATTTAGGTGATCCTATGTTGGGTGCATAGGTATTTAGAATGGTTATATTCTCTTGGTTAACTGACCCCTTTATCACTATCACTTCTTCGTCTCTTGTTATTTTCTTTGTTTTGAAATCAATTTTGTCTGATATAAGTACTGCTATACCTGTTTTTTGCTCCTTATTGTTTGCATGAAATATCTTTTTCCATCCCTTCAGTTTTCACTACTTCTCTTCTCTGTGTTATATTGCCTTCCCCATATCCCCCCACCCCACTCCCACCCCCAATACATTATGTATATTAATTGTAATAGCGTTTTTCCCCCCTTATCCCTCCCTTCCCACCCATATTCCCCAGTCCCTTTCCCTATGGTAACTGTTAGTCCATTCTTGGGTTCTGTGAGTCTGCTGCTGTTTTGTTTTTCCTTTGTTCTTATACTCCACAGATGAGTGAAATCATTTGATACTTGTTTTTCTCTGCCTGGCTTATTTCACTGATCATAATACCCTCTAGCTCCATACATGTTGTTGCAAATGGTAGGATTTGTTTTCTTCTTATGGCTGAATAATATTCCATTCTGTATATGTACCACATCTTCTTTATCCATTCATCTACTGATGGACACTTAGGTGGCTTCCATTTCTTGGCTATTGTAAATAGTGCTGCAATAAACATAGGGGTGCATATGTCTTTCTCAAACTGGGCTGCTGTATTCTTAGGGTAAATTCCTAGGAATGGAATTAATGGGTAAAATGGCATTTCTATTTTGAGTATTTTGAGGAACCTCCATACTGCCCTACACAATGGTTGAACTAATTTACATTCCCACCAGCAGTGCAGGAGGGTTCCCCTTTCTCCACATCCTCACCAACATTTGTTGTTGTTTGTGTTTTGGATGTTGGCCATCCTAACTGGTGTGAGGTGATATCTCATTGTGGTTTTAATTTGTATTTCTCTGATGACTAGTGATGTGGAGCATCTTTGCATGTGCCTGTTGGCCATATGAATTTCTTCTTTGGAGAAGTGTCTATTCATGTCCTCTGCCCATTTCTTAATTGGATTATTTGCTTTTCGTTTGTTAAGGTGCATGAGTTATTTATATATTTTGGATGTCAACCCTTTATCAGATACGTTATTTATGAATATATTCTCCCATACTGTAGGATGTCTTTTTGTTCTACTGGTGGTGTCCTTTGCTGTTCACAAGCTTTTTAGTTTGATATAGTCCCAGTTGTTCATTGTTGCTTTTGTTTCCCTTGCCCGGGGAGATATGCTCATGAAGAAGTTGCTCATGTTTATGTCCAAGAGATTTTTGCCTATATTTTTTTATAAGAGTTTTATGGTTTCATGACTTACATTCAGGTCTTTGATCCATTTTGAGTTTACTTTTGCGTATGGGGTTAGACAATAATCCAGTTTCATTCTCTTACATATAGCTGTCCAGTTTTGCAAACACCAGCTGTTGAAGAGGCTGTCATTTCCCCATTGTATATCCATGGCTCCTTTATCATATATTAATTGAACATATATGCTTGGGTTTATATCTGGGCTCTCTAGTCTGTTCCACTGGTCTATGGGTCTGTTCTTGTGCCAGTACCAAATTTTCTTGATTACTGTGGCTTTGTAGTAGAGCTTGAAGTCAGGGAGCATAATTCACCCCACTTTATTCTTGCTTCTCAGGATTGCTTTGGCTATTCGGTGTTTTTTGTGGTTCCATATGAATTTTAGGACTATTTGCTCTAGTTCATTGAAGAATGCTGTTGGTATTTTGATAGGGATTGCATTGAATCTGTAGATTGCTTTAGGCAGGATGACCATTATGACAATATTAAATCTTCCTGTCCATGAGCACAGGATGTGTTTCCATTTATTGGTATCTTCCATAATTTCTCTCATGAGTGTCTTGTAGTTTTCAGAGTATAGGTCTTTCACTTCCTTGGTTAGCTATATTCCTAGGTATTTTATTCTCTTGGATGCAGTTGTGAATGTAATTGTTTTCCTGATTTCTCTTTCTGCTAGTTCACCGTTAGTGTAAATATAGAAATGCAACAGATTTCTGTGTATTAATTTTGTATCCTGCAACTTTGCTGAATTCAGATACTAGATCTAGTTGTTTTGGAGTGGATTCTTTAGGGTTTTTTATGTACAGTACCATGTCATCTGCAAACAGGGACAGTTTGAGTTCTTCCTTACTAATCTGGATTACTTTTATTTCTTTGTTTTGTCTTATTGCCGTGGCTAGGACCTCCAGTACTATGTTGAATAGAAGTGGGGAGAGTAGGCATCCTTGTCCTGTTCCCGATCTTAAAGGAAAAGCTTTCACCTTCTCTCTGTTAAGTATAATGTTTGCTGTGGGTTTGTCATATATGGCCTTTATTATGTTGAGGCACTTGCCCTCTATACCCATCTTGTTGAGAGAGTTTTTATCATGAATGTATGTTGAATTCTGTCAAATGCTTTTTCAGCATCTATGGAGATGATCATGTGGTTTTTGTTCTTCTTTTTGTTGATGTGGTGGATGATGTTGATGGATTTTCAAATGTTGTACCATCCTTGCATCCCTGGGATGAATCCCACTTGGTCATAATGGATGATAATCTTTTTGATGTATTTTTAAATTCAGTTTGCTAATATTCTGTTGAGTATTTTTGCATCTATGTTCATCAGTGATATTGGTCTGTAATTTTCTTTTTTTGTGGTGTCTTTGCCTGGTTTTGGTATTAGAGTGATGTTGGTCTCGTGGAATGAGTTTGGGAGTATTCCCTCCTCTTCTACTTTTTGGAAAACTTTAAGGAGGATGGGTATTAGGTCTTCACTAAATGTTTGATAAAATTCAGAAGTGAAACCATCTGGTCCAGGAGTTTTGTTCTTAGATAGTTTTTTGATTACCAATTCAGTTTCTTTGCTGGTACTTGGTCTATCCAGATTTTGTTTCTTTATAGGTCAGCCTTGGAAGGTTGTATTTTTCTAGAAAGTTGTCCATTTCTTCTAGGTTATCCAGTTTGTTACCATATAATTTTTCATAGTTTCTCTCATAATTCTTTGTATTTCTGTGGTGTCCGTAGTGATTTTTCCTTTCTCATTTCTGATTCTTTTTATGTGAGTACTCTTTTTTTCTTGATAAGTATAGCTAGGGTTTTATCTATTTTGTTTATTTTCTCTAAGAATCATCTCCTGCTTTCATTGATTGTTTCTATTGTTTTATGCTTCTGAATTTTATTTATATCTGCTCTAATCTTTATTATGTCCCTCCTTCTACTGACTTTGGACCTCATTTGTTCTTCCTTTTCTAGTTTCATTAATTGTGAGTTTAGAATGTTCGTTTGGGATTGTTCTTCTTTCCTGAGGTAGGCCTGTATTGCAATATATTTCCCTCTTAGCACGGCCTTTGCTGCGTCCCACAGATTTTGTGGTGTTGAATTATTGTTTTCTTTTGTCTCCATATATTGCTTGATCTCTGTTTTTATATGGGCATGATCCATTGATTATTTAGGAGCATGTTGTTAAGCCTCCATGTGTTTGTGGGTTTTTTCATTTTCTTTGTGTAATTTATTTCTAGTTTCATACCTTTGTGATCTGAGAAGCTGGTTGGTACAGTTTCAATCTTTTTTATTTTACTGACGTTCTTTTTGTGGCCTAGTATATGATCTATTCTTGAAAATGTTCCATGTGCACTTGAGAGGAATGTGTATCCTGTTGCTTTTGGATGGAGTGTTCTGTAGATGTCCGTCAGGTCCATCCCTTCTAATATGTTGTTCAGTGCCTCTGTCTCTTTAATTATATTCTGTCTTGTTGATCTGTCCTTTGAGTGAGTGGTGTGTTGAAGTCTCCTAAAATGAGTGTATTTCATTCTATTTCCCCCTTTAATCTGTTAGTATTTGTTTCACATATGTAGGTGATCCTGTGTTGGGTGCATAGATATTTATAATAGTTACATCTTCTTGTTGGACTGCCCCTTTTATCATTATGTAATGTCCTTCTTTGTCTCTTGTGACTTTCTTTGTTTTGAAGTCTATTTTGTCTGATACAAGTACTGCAACTGCTGTTTTTTTCTTACTATTAGTTGCATGAAATATCTTTTTCCATCCCTTTACTTTCAGTCTGTGTATGTCTTTGTGTTTGAAGTGAGTCTCTTGTAGGCTGCATGTAGATGTGTATTGTTTTTTTATCCATTCAGTAACTCTATGTCTTTTGATTGGTGCATTCAGACCATTTACATTTAGGGTGATTATCGATAGCTGTGTACTTATTGGCATTGCAGGCTTTAGATTCGTGGTTACCAAAGGTTCAAGGGTAATTCCCTTACTATTTAACAGCATAATTTGACTTACTTTGTATGCTATTACAAACACAACCTAAGGGTTCTTTTTTCCCCCTCTTTTTTCTTATTCCTCCATTCTTTGTATGTTATGAATCATATTCTGTACTCTTTGTCTTCCCTTGGGTGACATCTATTTAGCCTTAGGAATACTATCTATACGAGTCCCTACAAAATGCACTGTAGAGGTGGTTTGTGGTAAGTAAATTCTCTCAGCTTTTGCTTATCTGAAAATTGTTTAATCCCTCCTTCAAATTTAAATGATAACCTTGCCGGGTACAGCATTCTGGTTCAAGGCCCTTCTGCTTCATTGCATTAAATATATCGTGCCACTCCCTTCTGGCCTGTAAGGTTTCTGTTGAGAAGTATGATGATAGCCTGATGGGTTTTCCTTTGTATGTGATCTTTTTCCTCTCTCTAGCTGCTTTTAAATTCTGTCTTTATCCTTGGTTTGCCATTTTAATTATTATATGTCTTGATGTTGTCTTCCTTGGGTCCCTTTTGTTGGGAGATCTGTGCACCTCCATGGCTTGAGAGACTATCTCCTTCCCCAGATTAGGGAAGTTTTCAGCAATTACCTCCTCAATGACACTTTCTATCCATTTTCCTCTCTCTTCTTCTTTGGGTACCCCTATAATGCAAATATTGTTCCATTTGGATTGGTCATATAGTTCTCTTAATATTCTTTCATTCTTAGAGATTATTTTTTCTCTCTGTGCCTCAGCTTCTTTGTATTCCTCTTCTCTGATTTCTATTCCATTTACCATCTCCTCTACTACATGTAATCTGCTTTTAAATCCCTCCATTGTATGTTTCATTTCAGATATGGAATTTCTTAATGATTGAATCTCCAACATAAATTTGTTCCTGAGTTCCTGAATATTTTTCTGTACCTCCATAAGCATGTTTTATAATTTTTATTTTGAACTCTCTTTCAGGAAGATTGGTGAGTTCAGTTTCATTTAGACCTCTTTCTGGGGTTTGTGAGATTTTGGTCTGAACCATGTTCTTTTGACGTTTCATATTTCTGTGTGGTGCCCACTAGTGTTCAGAAGCTCCCGTGCATGGAGCTGCTCACCCCCTAGAGTGCGGTTTCAGGTCATAGGGTAGTGGAGCTTGTGCTGGCGGGGAGGAAAGATCTGTTTCCTGATTACTGATTCCCGTCCGCGGTGCCTGTCTCCACTGTCACTGCCAGTGGGCCATGCACACACGAGTAAGCCTCTGTGGTTTGCATCTCTAGCTGTTGTAGGCGGGGCCTCCCTCTGGCTGGCCTGACTCCAGCAGAGTGAGTGCCAGTTTGCAAACTGGTGTTGGCAGGCTAGAAGGAAGGTGCAGCAGGCTGCGTGTCACAGTGGGATGCCTCGGAGCTGAGTAGGTAGCCAGGGGGATGGAGCACCTGAAGCTCCTCAAAGTTACCAACCAGCTCGGCAGAGCGCACCCAGACTTACCCAGCTCTCCCATCTCCTGTGCAGCAAGCTCTGCCCATACCCCACCCCTTCAGCAGCCCTCTCGCTGCTAGGAAGCCTCTCAGACTCCCTGCCTTTCCTCTGACACTGGTGGCTGGATGTGGGTCCCCTCCTCCACAACCGGCCAGAATGTGAGCTTCTCAAGCAGTCTGCCTGTCCGAGTTCCCCAACGTCCATAGCACCACACACCATAGGTTTCTGCTCCCAAAGCAGATCTCCAAGGCTAGGTGTCCAGCAGTCCCAGGTTTTCACACCTTCTCGCTCCCTGTTTCTCTTCCTCCCACCAGTGAGCTGGGGTGGGGGAAGGGCTTGGGTCCCGCCAGATTAAGGCTTTCGTACGTTACCCTGGTTCTCTAGGTCTGCTTTGTTCGTGAGGTGTGTATGCAGTCTGGTTCAGCCTTCTTTCTTGTTGCTGTCTGAAGGTTAGTTGTATTAATTAACTATATTTTTGTACTGTTTGTGGTTTTGGGAGGAGCTCTCCATCTCACCTCTCATGCTGCCAACTTGAATTCCTGTCCATCCCTTCACTTTTAGTCTGTTTATGTCTTTGTGTTTGAAATTGGTCTCTTGTAGGCAGCATATAAGTGTGTCCGCTTGCTTTATCTATCCTGCCACTGTATGTCTTTTGATTGATGCATTTAGTCCATTTACATTTAAGATAATTATTGATAGGTGTGTACTTATTGCCATTTTTATTTTTTTTTCTTGTTTTTGTAGTTCCTCTCTGTTCCTTTCTTCCTCTCTTATATCTTGGTATTTGATGGTGTTTTTTAGTGTTGTGATTCCTCTTTTTTATTTTCTTAGGTATTTATGATTGGCTTTAAGTTTGTGATTACCATTAGGTTCAAAGATAGCTTCCTGGATATGTAACAGTCAGAAATTTCCTTATTTCAAACACAATCTATACATACTTTTTTTTTCTTCTTCCCCACTTTATATATGTCATAATCTGCACTTTTTGTGTATCCCTTGACTGAATTTGGGTACTGTTCATTTTATTACTTTGGTTTTAATTTTATACCTGCTTGGTAATCAGTCTTTTACTTTTACTCTGGGTTTATTTTCAATGGTGACAGCCTTAGGAACATTTCCACCTACAGCTGTCTCTTTAACATATCATGTAATGTCGGTTTAGGTGTTATACATTCTTTGAGCCTTTGCTTATCTTGGAATTGTTGTAATCTCTGCTTCAGATTTGAATGAAATGGTTACTCAGTGGCAGCCGTCACACCCCAGGGCCTATGGTAGTACAGCAGCAGAGGAGGGTCATGAGGCACTGGGCTCAGCTACCCACTAAAAGGAAGTAGTGTTGGGAGTTGGCTCTTGCAGGTGCCTCTCAGTTCGGCTGAGACAGGGCCAAGAAAGCTGAGAAAGCCTCTCTCTGCCTGCCAGGTGGTAAAGTCAGACCACTGGGGTGGGTGGGTGCACAGGGAAGTGCCTCACAGCTGAGCTACCAGTGAAGGGAATGGAGCATTTGGAGTTTCCAAGAGTGCCTGACCTGTTCTGCCAAGGGAGGGCTGTGGAATATCATCCCCATGCCCTTTCACCTGTGGAGAGAACTCCATCTAACCTTTACTCCTCTGGTACCCTTCCTGCTGCTGGCAAATTTTTCAAACTGCCACCTCTGAGTTGGTTGTCAGCAGGAACAACAGATTATGCCTGTCCTCCACAAGAAGCTGAAGTGTCAGCCTCCCAAAGTGCTCCAAGTCCCCTTGGTGTCCAGCCTTGCTAATCACCAGAAACCAATGCAATGTGGATTTGTGTTTCCAGAGCAGATCTCCAGGGCCAGGTGTGCAGAGTTCTTGGGCATCTACCCCCTCCGTGCTCTATTCTTCTTCCTCTCACCTGTGGGCTGGGATGAGGGAAGGTCTGGGTTCTGCTCAATTACAGCTCTATCACTTTACTCTTATCTATGTGATCTTCACAGATGTAGGTGGTCTGTTCTACAATGTTCAGGTCATTTTCAGGTTTAGTTGTATTTATTTACCTCACCATCTTTTTTTTTTTTTTAGCAATATCTGGTAGCCTCTGCTTTTCTCCTTTGTTCCTAGCTACCTCTATACATGTCAGCTTTGTTGGTTTCTGTGTGGAATGAAACTGAAGCAGGACTTTCATGCAGTGTCCCCAGCTGAAGATGCTTGTTGCTCATTCTGCTTTCCTTTCCCAGCAAAGGGAACTATTTCTAGGTGAGAAGTTCCCTTATAGAGCTGAGCAACAACTGCTTGGGGGATGGTATGATGGCATAATCCTTTTCTTCTTGTGCAGTTATTTTCAGGATTTTTTGTTTTAATGTGTTGCTGAAAATTTTTTTAAATGTGCTCCAGAACTTTTCCAGAGCTATTTCTGTTCATGGATATCTAATTGTTGATCTTTCTTGGGTGACAGAGACTGGGATTTCTTGTGCTGCCATTTTGGTGATGTCACTTGAGATTAAGTGTGTTTTAAAATGATGTATGTGGGTGCCAGGTTGACAAGGAATAGATTATGATAGTCTTTTGATATGTCAGCTTGGCCAAGCTACAGTCCTCAGTTACTCAATCAAACACTGGTCTGGGTGTTTCTGTCAACATGTTTTCTAGATGTAATTAAAGTCCATAATCAATTACCTTTCAGTAAGCGAGATTATTTTAGCTAATTTTATGAGCCTGATTCCATCAGTTTATATTTAAGAGCTGCAGCTTCTCTGTAATTTTTCCACAGGCAGAGTTTCATTTGCAGTCATGTCTAATAGTTCTAGCCTACCCTTCCTGACAGCCTGCCCTGTAGGTTTTGGATTTACCAGCCCTTACAACTGTACAACCCAATTCCTTGTAATCAGTATCTTAATATATATCTCCTATTGTTTCTGTTTCTCTTGTTGAACCCTGACATATCCTCTTGTTAATTATTTAACTTCTAGGATTAAAAACAATTTTCCAACAATGGTAGTTCCAACCATACAGGGAGAATGAGAATGACATAATCTTACATGTCTGACCTTTCAGTGTCAGTTGCCCACGATGTATCCTCTTTTACCAGCTTTTGGTGATATTTGTAAGCTTACAGTGATAACTGCCCAAGGAATGTTCCTCAAAATTCTTAAGCAACCATAAGAAAATATGGACTTATACCAAGATTACAACCAGTAAATTGTATTTCTCTTTCCAATACCTTAACACACAATGTGTTACCTTCCTTGCTGAAAACAACATACTTTAGAATGTAAACATTGGTGGCAACAGTCGAAATAAATATTTAGTTATTTATATTAAAAGCAATACCTTCTCTGTAGGAAAGCTTTTTATATCTCTCTTGAAATTCAAAGTCCCCCTTTCCTTACTATGTCAGAAGTTATTTAAGGGTAAAAATTTACAATTTGATAAATTTTGGGAGATCTAATACACAGCTTAGTGATTATAGCCAACAATACTGTATTATAAACCTCACAGTTGCTAAAGCTAGATCTTCATTGTTCTCACTATAAAAAAGAAATTATAATTTTGAGATGTGACACACACGTATGTATATATCCCACATCATCTTCATTCATTCATCTACTGACATTTCAACCTGTAAAAAACAACCCATGGGTTGTTTCATATCTTGACTATTGTGAATAATACTGCAATGAATATGGAAATGCAGATATCTTCATGTTATCCTGTTTTCATTTCCCTTGAATATAGTTCTGTTATTTTTTGAGGAATCTCCATACTGTTTTCCAGAGTGGTTGAACCAATTTACATTCCTACCAACAATGCACAAGATTTATCTTTTCTCCATATCCTCACCAACAGTTGTTATCTCTTGTTGATAGCCATTCTAACAGGTGTGAGGTGATATCTTCTGTATTTATTACAATCTTTAAGGTTTTTAAAACTGATGTATATTTAACATATAAAATTATATTAGTTTTGATATTTCCTGGTTTAATTTGCATTTCCCTGATGAGAGATGTTGAGCATCTTTTCATGTACTTATTAGCCATTGTATATCTTTTGGGAAAAATGTCTATCAAGTTTTTGGTTATTGAGTTGTATGAATTCTTTATATATTTTGAATATTAACCACTTAATAAGTGGTCTTGGCAATTATTTTTTGGATGTGATACCAAGAGTACAAGGAACAAAAGCAAAAATAAATCCAATTTCAAGGAGCTTTTTCCCTGTTTCCTCTAGGATTTTTATGGTATCAGGTCTTATGCTTAAGTCTTTCAAGTTGATTTTTTGTGTATGGTGTATGATAGGAGTCCAGTTTCATTTTTTTTTTGCATGTGACTATCCAATTTTCCCAACACCATTTGCTGAAGAAACTATCCTTTTCCCATTGAACGTATTCTTGGCTCTCTTATCAATCATTTGTTGACCATATATGCAAGGGATTATTTCTGGGTTCAAAATTCTGTTCCATTGGTTTATGTATCTATTTTTATGCCAGTATCATACTGCTTTGACTACCATAGCCTTTTAATATAGTTTGGAATCATCAAGTGTGATACCCCTGGCTTTGCTATTTCTCAGGATACTTTGGCTACTGGGAGTTTTTTGTAGTTCTATCCAAATTTTAGGATTGGTTTTTGTATTTCTGTGAAAAATACCATTGGCATTTTGATGGGGATTGCATTGACTCTGTAGACGGCTTTGAGTAATATGGACATTTAATAATATTACTTCTTTTGATTCATGAAAATGGGACATCTTTCCATTTGTGTGATTAAAGAAATTGAAGACACAAGGTCTTGTTTTCATGTATCTTTCACTTCATTGATTATTCTTAAGTATTTTATTGCTTTTGATGCTCTTGTGAATGAGAATTTTTCTCTTTCAGATATTTTGTTTGTATATAGAAATGCAACAGACTTCTGTATATTTATTTTTTATCTTGCAACTACTGAATTCATTGATTTGTTCCAACAGTTTTTTGTTTTCTTTCTACAGTTTATTTCTAGTTTTATACTTTTGTGATCTGAGAAGTTGGTTGGTAGAATTTCAATCTTTTTGAATTTACTGAGGTTCTTTTTGTGGCCTAGTATGTGGTCTATTGTGGAAAATGTTCCATGTGCACTTGAGAAGAATGTGTATCCTGTTGCTTTTGGGTGTAGAGTTCTGTAGATGTCTGTTAGGTCCATTTGTTCTAGTGTGTTGTTCAGTGCCTCTGTGTCTTTACTTATTTTCTGTCTGGTTGATCTGTCCTTTGGAGTGAGTGGTGTGTTGAAGTCTCCTAAAATGTATGCATTGCTGTCTATTACCTCCTTTAATTCTGTTAGTATTGGTTTCACATTTGCTGGTGCTCCTGTGTTGGGTGCATATATATTTAAAATGGTTATATCCTCTTGTTGGACTGACCCCTGTATCATTATGTAATGTCCTTCTTTATCTCTTGCTACTTTCTTCTTTTGAAGTCTATTTTGTCTGATACAAGTACTGCAACACCTGCTTTTTTCTCCTTGTTGTTTGCATGAAATATCTTTTTCCATCCTTTCACCTTTAGTCTGCGTATATCTTTGGGTTTGAGGTGAGTCTCCTGTAAGCAGCATATAGATGGGTCTTGCTTTTTTATCCATTCAGTAACTCTGTGTCTTTAGATTGGTGCATTCAGTCCATTTACATTTAGGGTGATTATTGATAGTAATGTACTTATTGCCATTGCTGGCTTTAGATTCGTGGTTACCAAAGGTTCAAGGGTAGCTTCTCTACTACCTAACAGTCTAACTTAACTTTCTTGGTTATTGTAAACACCGTCTGATGATTCTTTATTTCTCTCCCTTCTTATTCTTCCTCCTCCATTCTTTATATACTAGGTGTTTTATTCTTTGCCTTTAGTTGGTATTTGGATGATCTGCTTTCTTTGCTATGATTTTATTTTCTCTGGTGACCTCCTTTTAGCCTTAGGAGTGCTTCCATCTAGAGCAGTCCCTTTAAGATATCCTGAAGAGGTGGTTTATGGGAGGCAAACTCCCTCAGCTTTCACTTGTCTGGAAATTATTTAATCCCTCCCTCAAATTTAAAGGATAATCATGCTGGATACAATATTCTTGGTTCGAGGCCCTTCTGTTTCATTACATTAAATATATCATGCCATCTCTTCTGGCCTGTAAGGTTTCTGTTGAGAAGTCTGATGATAGTCTGATGAATTTTTCTTTGTAGATGATCTTTTTTCTCTCTCTACCTGCCTTTAATACTCTGTCTTTATCTTTGACCTTCGCCATTTTAATTATTATGTGTCTTGGTGTTGTCTTCCTTGGGTCCCTTGTGTTGGGAGATCTGTGGGCTTCCATGGTCTGAGAGACTATTTCCATCCCCAGCTTGGGGGAGTTTTCAGCAATTATTTCTTCAAAGACACTTTCTATCCCTTTTTCTCTCTCTTCTTCTTCTGGTATTCCTATAATGCAAATATTGTTCTGTTTGGATTGGTCACACAGTTCTCTTAAAATTTTTTCATTCCTAGAGATCCTTTTATCTCTCTCTGTCTCAGCTTCTCAGTATTCCTGTTCTCTGATTTCTATTCCATTAACAGTCTCTTGCATCTCGTCCAGTCTGCTGCTAAGCCCGTCAGTCGCTTTTCTCATCTCTGCATTGTCTTTCCTCACTTCCCTCACTTCCTCCCTCAGCTCTTGCATATTTCTCTGTAGGTCCATCAGTATGGTTATGACTTTTATACTGAATTCTTTTTCAGGAAGATTGTGCATGTCCATCCCTTCAGACTCCCTCTCTGGGGTTGTCTGCTCTGGGGTGTTCTGGGTAAGTTTTGTTTGTACCATATTCCTCTGTCTTTTCATGGGGATAGAAGTGGTCAGAAAAAGAAAAAAAGAAGAAAGGGAAAATAGAGAAAAAAAAATGCCTGCCAGGTATAGTTTCTGTTAGGATCCTGTAGGTGGCGCTGCTGCTCCATTATTTCACCACCACGCCACTCCGCCGGGCCCTTTGTGACTCTGGCTGGGGAGGGAATGAATGGGAGGCTGCTGAATTCTGTGGGAAGTCTCTGTGCAACTGCTTTTCCCAGCCACAGTCCAAGGGGACAGAAATTCCCCAGGACTCCCAGCCTGCTTGGGTGAGGGCGCTGGGATGATCCTGCTCCTCCACTGGGCCCCTGTCTCTTTAAGACTCCTAAAAAAGCACACGCTTTTCTTTTGTCCTGGGGAACTGGCTGGGTGGACCTGCTGTCTTGGAATCTGCACCTCTGTCTCTCCAATCTCTGATACACCACGCGAAGTGTGTCAGTGCTCCCAGCGCAGATCACCAGGACTGGTTATTCAGCAGGCCTGTGCTTCTACTCCCTCCCCACTCTGAATCCTCTCCTCTCACCGGTGCGCTGGGGTGGGGGAGTGCTCGGGTCCCGCCAGTTCATACCTCCGTATCTTACCTGCCTTGTGGGGTGCCAAGTCCTCTCAGGTGTAGCTGCACGCTGGTGTTGTCCTGTGTCTTCTGGTCTCTCTTTTAGGAATAGTTGTATTTGCTTTATTTTCATAAATATATTTGGTTTGGGGAGGATATTTCCGCCACCCTGCTCACGCCGCCATCTTCCCGGAAGTCTATTCCAACAGTTTTTAAAAATTGAGTCTTCAGGATTTTTCCATATATAGGATCCTATCATTTCTGATTTAGATGCCTTTTGTCTTGCCTAATTGGTCTAGATAGGATATCCAGTTCCATGTTGAAGAGAGTGATAAGAATATATACTCTGTCTTGTTCCTGATCTTAGAGAAAGTTTTCAACCTTTCACTGTTGAGTATGAGGTTATAGGTGTGTCATATATGGCTTTTATTACGTTGAGGTATGTTCCTTTGTACCCAATTTGTTGAGTGTTTTTTTTCTTGAAAGGATGTATTTTATCAGAGGTTCTTTCCACATTTGAGGTGAGCATATAATTTCTACCTCTCATTCTAGTAGTGTACTGTATGTGATTTATTGATTTCCATATATTGAAATATCTTTGCATCCTGGGGATAAACCCCATCTGGTCATGGTATATGATCCTTTTAATATGCCCTTGATTTTGATTTGAAAATATTTTGTTGGGAGTTTTTTCATCTATATTCTTCGGGGATATTGGTCTCTAATATTCTTTTCTTGTAGTGTCCTTATCTGGCTTTGGTATCAAGGTAATGTTAGCCTTGTAAAATGAATGTGGTAGTATTCCCTCCTCTTCAATTTTTTGGGAAGACTTTGAGAAGGATTGGTATTAATTATTCTTTAAATGTTTGATGAATTCATCTGTGAAGCCATCTAGTCCTGGATTTTTTTGTATTGGGTGGTCGTTTTTTACTCAACCTGCTTACTTGTTATTGCTCTGCTTATACTTTCTATTTCTTCTTGGTGTTGTCTTGGTAGGTTGTATGTTTTATCCAGATTTTACAGGTTGTCTAGTTTATTGGCTTATAATTAGTCTTTCATGACCTTATGCATTTCTGTAGTATTAGTTGTAATGTCTTCTTTTTCATTTGTGATCATTTACTTGGATAAAAGTTTGTCAGGTATATCTTTCTGAAGAAAAAAAAAACACCAGCTCTTGTTTGGCTGATTATTTTTTGGTCTCATTTCATTTATTTTCACCCCTCTGCTCACTTTGGTATTAGTTTGTTTTTGTTTTTCTGTTCCTTGAGGTGTAAATATAAGTTGTTTGAGGTCTTTCATTATTCTTAATGTAGGCATTCAAGACTATAATTTTCCCTCCTAGAACTACTTTTGCTGCATCCGCTCAGTTTTTTCATTAGTTTCAAGATTTTCTTGATATCTTCTTTGACCCATTGGTTATTCAGGATATGTTTAATTTCCACATATTTGAATTTTCCAGTTTTCCTCATATTACTGATTTCTCAGTTTCCACCATTGTGGTCAGAAAAGATATTTGGTATGATCTACCTACCCCTGCTCTTTTGGTTTCCACTTGCATGGAATATATATTTATATCCCTTCAGCTTCTAGGACATATATAGGCTCAAAGTGATGTGTGTCTCTTATAGGCAGAATACAGTTGGGTCTTATTTTTATTAACCCATTCAGTGACTTCATGCCTTTTGATTAGAGAATTTAATCCATTACATTTAATGTAATTATTACAGAAAACTTCTTGCTTTCTGTGCTTTGTAGTTCCTTTCTTCCCCTTTAAAATTGGTGATTTTCTATTTGATTCTCAATAGTATGTCTACTGTAGTTTTTTTATGTGTGATTACCCTGTGGCATATTTGAAATATCTTATAATAGTGTATTTTATGCTGATAATGACTTGAGTCACATACCAAACTCTACCCTTTTACTTCCTCCAAATAAATATTATGTTGTATATCCTTATATTAAAAATTAAAAATTATGTAGCTGTAGCTATTTTTAGTACTTTTCTCCTTTAACTTTTATGCTAGAGTTAAATAGTTAACACATCACCATATCATAGTATTAGAGTATTCTGGATATGCTACCTTTACTAGTGTAATATTAGCATCCTTTCATTTTAATTTGAGGAACTCCTTTTAGCCTTTCTTATAAGTTAGGTAGACTGGTGATAAACTCTTGCAGCTTTTGTTAGGAAAAACTTGATCTCACCTTCATTTCTGAAGGATAACTTTGCTGGGCAAAGGATTCTTGGTCAGCAGTTTGTTTGTGGCCAAGCTGGTGCCTTGATCTTGGACTTCCAAGAACTGTAAGAAATAAATTTGTTGTTCCTAAGATACACAGTCTAAGGTATTTTGTTAAAGCAACCTGAATGGACTTCTTAGACAGGTCCTTAAAGAATATTTCAATCAAAATGGAATTATTAAAATTCATTTTCTCATACAATATTTTTCCCCACCAGATTTCCAAGTCAGTACATATAGTTATGGTTCAGTATTTTTTTAATTGCAAAAGGATTTTTTTATTGAAGTATCATTGATATACACTCCTATACTGGTTTCAAGTATACAACACAGTGGTTCAACAGATACCCATATTAAATCCTCACCCCTTCTAGTGCAGTTACTATCAATCAACATAGAAAGATGTTACAGAATTATTGACTATATTTTCCATACTGTACTGCCATCCCCATGTCCAGTTTATATTGTGATTGTGAATTATTGTGTCCCTTTATCCCCTGCCCCAACCACCCCACCCTTGATAACCACTAGTCATTTCTCATTATCTATGAGTCTACTGATGTTTTGTTCCTGTTTTGCCTTGTTTTTATATTCTACAAATAAGTGAAATAATATGGCTTTTGTTTTTCTCTGCCTGGCTTATTTCACTGAGCATAATTCCTTCTAGATCCATCCATGTTGTTGCAAATGGCAGGATTTATTGTATTTTTATGAATGAATAATATTACATTATGTATAGGTACCACCTCTCTTTATCTATTCAGCTATTGATAGACACTTAGGGTGCATTCCAAAAAGTGCAGTGATAAACATAGGGGTGCATATATCTTTTTGAATCAGGGATTTTGCTTTCTTCAAGTAAATTCCCATAAGTGGAATTACTGGATTGAATGGTATTTCTATTTTTAGTTTCTTGAAGAACTTCCATACTGTTTTCCACAGTGGCTGCACCAATTTAAATTGCCACCCACAGTGTAGGAGGATTCCCCTTCCTCTGCATCCTTGCCAACATTTGTTTGTTCTTGCCTTTTGGATCCTGGCCATTCTAATAGTTACCCATATTCTTAAATCCTTACCATCACTAGTGCAGTTACTATCTGTCAACATACGAAGATGTTACAGAATCACTGACTATATTTTCCATGCTATACTGCAATACCTGTGACCAGCTTATATTATGATTGAGAATTTCTGTGTATAGCTGAGTATTTTTTAAAATGCTGTATAAGATTGGATGCTTTAGACATAATTTTTTATACCTTTCCGATGTAATAAAAATTTCAGTTGTGCTCAGTTTTTGGCTCTTATAAGCCTGTTAACAGGAAAACTGTATAAGGATATAAATGTAAGTATGTATTTCTATAAAAAAGATTCCTTCCAGTGCAATACAATCCTTTTAATTCAACAACTGAAATTCAGAGGGCAAGAAGTTTATCTAAGGCCAGATTCAACCAAGACTGATGACACCAGTGATCATAATTTCCATGATATCCTGCCATCCTTTCAGTTTATATAGTTAACAAGGAAGAGTTAATTAATGCGATTGACAGACTTTCTTGACAGTAATTTTTGAAAGTCTAGGCAGTAATTGCCATGCATTTTCTTTTTTTTTAATTATTGGTTTTATTAAGATATTATTGATATACACTCTTATGAAGGTTTCACATGAAAAAACAATGTGGTCACTACATTTACCCATATTATAAAGTCCCACCCATACCCCAATGCAGTCACTGTCCATCAGTGTAGTAAGATGACACAGATTCATGATTTGCCTTCTCTGTGCTACACTGTTTTCCCCGTGATCCCCTACACCATGTGTACTAAACATAATACCCCTCAATCGCCTTCTCCCACCCTCCCCACATGCCCTCCCACACCTCTCCCCTTTGGTAACCACTAGTTCCTTCTTGGAGTCTCTGAGTCTGCTGCTATTTTGTTCCTTCAGTTTTGCTTCGTTGTTATACTCCACAAGTGAGGGAAATCATTTGGCACTTGTCTTTCTCTGCCTGGCTTATTTCACTGAGCATAATATCCTCCAGTTCCATCCATGTTGTTGCAAATGGTAGGATTGGTTTCTTTCTTATGGCTGAATAGTATTCCATTGTGTATATGTACTACCTCTTCTTTATCCATTCATCTACTGATGGACACTTAGGTTGCTTCCATATCTTGGCTATTGTAAAAAGTGCTGCAGTAAACATAAGGGTGCATATGTCTTTTTGAATCTGAGAAGTTGTATTCTTTGAGTAAATTACAAGGAGTGGAATTCCAGGGTCAAATGGTATTTCTATTTTTAGTTTTTTGAGGAACCTCTGTATTGCTTTCCACAATGTTGAACTAGCTTACATTCCCACCAGCAGTGTAGGAGGGTCCCTCTTTCTCCGCATCCTAGCCAGCATTTGTTGTTCTTAGTCTTTTGGATGCTGGCCATCCTTACTGGTGTGAGGTGATATCTCATTGTGGTTTTAATTTGCATTTCCCTGATGATTAGTGATGTGGAGCATCTTTTCATGTGTCTGCTGGCCATCTGAATTTCTTCTTTGGACAACTGCCTCTTCATATCCTCTGCCCATTTTTTAATCAGGTTATTTGCTTTTTGGGTGCTGAGGTGTGTAAGTTCTTTATATTTTTTGGATGTTAACCCCTTGTCGGATATGTCATTTACAAATATATTCTCCCATACTGTAGGATGCCTTTTTGTTCTATTGATGGTGTCCTTTGCGGTACAGAAACTTTTTAGTTTGATATAGTCCCATGAGTTCATTTTTGCTTTTGTTTCCCTTGCTTGAAGAGATTCGTTCAGGAAGAAGTTGCTCATGCTTATATTCAGGAAATTT
Organism: Smutsia gigantea; assembly: GCA_032199065.1. Classification (NCBI taxonomy): domain Eukaryota; kingdom Metazoa; phylum Chordata; class Mammalia; order Pholidota; family Manidae; genus Smutsia; species Smutsia gigantea. Next base: position 128,903 of record JAVSCE010018931.1, read on the forward strand.
TTGCCTATATTGTCTTCTAAGAGTTTTATGGTTTCATGACTTACATTCAGGTCCTTGATCCATTTCGAGTTTACTTTTGTGTATGGGGTTAAACAATAATCCAGTTTCATTCTCTTGCATGTGGCTGTCCAGTTTTGCCAACACCAGCTGTTGAAGAGGCTGTCATTTTCCCATTGTATGTCCATGGCTCCTTTATCATATATTAATTGACCATATATGGTTGGTTTATATCGGGGCTCTCTAGTCTGTTCCGTTGGTCTATGGGTCTGTTCTTGTGCCAGTACCAAATTGTCTTGAGTAGTGTGGCTTTGTAGTAGAGCTTGAAGCAGGGGAGCATAATCCCCCAGCTTCATTCTTCCTTCTTAGGATTGCTTTGGCTATTTAGGGTCTGTTTTGGTTCCATATGAATTTTAGAATGATTTTTTCTAGTTTGTTGGAAAATGCTCTTGGTATTTGATAGGAATTGTATTGAATCTGTAGATTGCTTTACGCAGGATGGCCATTTAAAAAATATTAATTCTTCCTATCCATGAGCATGGGATGTATTTCCATTTATTGGTATCTTCTTTAATTTCTCTCATGAGTGTCTTGTGGTTCTCAGAGTATAGGTCTTTCACTTCCTTGGTTAGGTTTATTCCTAGGTATTTTATTCTTTTTGATGCAACTGTGAATGGATTGTTTTCCTGATTTCTCTCTCGGCTAATTCATTGTTAGTGTATAGGAATGCCACAGATTTCTGCATATTAATTTTGTATCCCACAACTTTGCTGAATTCAGATATTAGATCTAGTATTTTTGGAGTGGAGTCTAGAGTTTTTTTATGTACAATATCATGTCATCTGCCAACAGGGACAGTTTGAGTTCTTCCTTGCCAATCTGGATGCCTTTTATTTCTTTGTGTTGTCTGATTGCTGTGGCTAGGGCCTCCAGTACTATGTTGAATAGAAGTGGGTAGGGTGGGCATCCTTGTCTTGTTCCTGATCTTAAAGGAAAAGCTTTCAGCTTCTCTCTGTTAAGTATAATGTTGGCTGTGGGTTTGTCATTTATGGCCTTTATTATGTTGAGGTACTTGCCCTCTATACCCATTTTGTTGAGAGCTTTTATCATGAATGGATGTTGAATTTTGTCGAATGCTTTTTCAGTATCTATGGAGATGATCATGTGGTTTTTGTCCTTCTTTTTGTTGATGCGGTGGATGATGTTGATGGATTTTCAAATGTTGTACCATCCTTGCATCCCTGGAATAAATCCTACCTGATTATGATGGATGATCTTTTTGATGTATTTTTGAATTCGGTTTGCTAATATTTTGTTGAGTATTTTTGCATCTCTGTTCATCAGGGATGTTATAGGTCTGTAATTTTCTTTTTTTGTGGTGTCTTTGCCTGGTCTTGGTATTAGAGTGATGCTGGCTTCATAGAATGAGTTTGGAAGTATTCCCTCTTATTCTACTCTTTGGGAAACTTTAAGGAGGATGGACATTAGGTCTTCACTAAATGTTTGATAAAATGCAGCAGTGAAGCGTTTTGTTCTTAGGTAGGTTTTTGATTACAAGTTCAATTTCATGGCTGGTAATTGGTCTGTTCGATTTTCTGTTTCTTTCTGGGTCAACCTTGGAAGGTTGTATTTTTCTAGAACGTTGTCCATTTCTTCTAGGTTATCCAGTTTGTTACCATATAATTTTTCATAGTATTCTCTAATAATGCTTTGTATTTCTATGGTGTCCATAGTGATTTTTCCTTTCTCATTTCTGATTCTGTTTATGTGAGTAGACTCTCGTTTTTTCTTGATAAGTCTGGCTAGGGGTTTATCTATTTTGTTTATTTTCTCAAAGAACCAGATCCATCCTGCTTTCATTGATTCTTTCTATTTTATTCTTCTCGATTTTATTTATTTATGCTCTAATTTTTATTATGTCCCTGCTTCTACTGACTTTGGGCCTCATTTGTTCTTCTTTTTCTAGTTTCGTTAATTGTGAGTTTATACTGTTCATATGGGATTGTTCTTCTTTCCTGAGGTAGGCCTGTATTGCAATATACTTTCCTCTTATCATGGCCTTCGCTGCATTCCACAGATTTTGCAGTGTTCAGTTATTGTCATTTGTGTCCGTATATTGCTTGATCTCTGTTTTTTGTTTGGTCATTTATCCATTGGTTATTTAGGAGCATGTTGTGAAGCCTCCATGTGTTTGTGTGATTTTTCATTTTCTTTGCATAATTTATTTCTAGTTTCATATCTTTGTGGTCTGAGAAACTGGTTGGTACAATTTCAATCTTTTTGAATTTACTGAGGCTCTTTTTGTGGCCTAGTATATGATCTATTGTTGAAAATGTTCCATGTGCACTTGAGAAGAATGTGTATTCTGCATGTTTTGGGTGTAGAGTTCTGTAGATGTCTGTTAGGTTCATCTGTTCTATTGTGTTGTTCAGTGCCTGTGTCTCCTTACTTATTTTCTGTCTGGTTCATCTGTCCTTCAGAGTGAGTGGAGTGTTGAAGTCTCCTAGAATGAATGCATTGCATTCTATTTGCCCTTTAATTCTGTTAGTATTTGTTTCACTTATATAGGTGCTCCTGTGTTGGACACATAGATATTTATAATGGTTATATTCTCTTGTTGGAGTGATCCTTTTATCATTATGTAATGTCCTTCTTTGTCTCTTGTGACTTTCTTTGTTTTGAAGTCTATTTTGTCTGATTAAAGTACTGCAACTCCTGCTTTTTCTCCCTATTAGTTGCATGAAATATCTTTTTCTATCCCTTCACTTTTAGTCTGTGTAGGTCTTTTGGTTTAAAGTGAATCTCTTGTAGGCAGCATATAGATGGGTCTTTTTTTTTTTATCCATTCAGTGACTCAATGTCTTTTGATTGGTGCATTCAGTCCATGTATGTTTAGGATGATTATTGACAGCTGTGTAGTTATTGGCATTGCAGGCTTTCGTTTCGTGGTTACCAAAGGTTCAAGGTTGACTTTCTTACTATTTAAGAGTCTAACTTAACTCACTTAATATGCTATTAGAATCACAATCTGAAGGTTTTTTTCTTCCTCCTCCATTCTTTATATATTAGGTATCATATTCTGTACTCTTTGCCTATCCCTTGATTGACATTGGAGATAGTTATTTTAATTTTTGCATTTGCTTAGTAATTAGCTGTTCTCCCTTCTTTACCGTGGTTTTATTTCCTCTGGTGATAGCCGTTAAACCTTAGGAACACTTCCATCTATAGCAGTCCCTCCAAAACACATTGTAGAGATGATTTATGGGAGGTAAATTCTCTCAGCTTTTGCTTATCTGGAATTTGTTTAATCCCTCCTTCAAATTTAAATGATAATCTTGCTGGATAATGTAATCTTGGTTCAAGGCCCTTCTGTTTCATTGCATTAGATAAATCATGCCACTCCCTTCTGGCCTGTAAGGTTTCTGTTGAGAAGTCTGATGATAGCCTGATGGGCTTTCCTTTGTATGTGATCTTATTTCTCTCTCTTGCTGCTTTTAATCCTTATTCTTGGTCTTTCCCATTTTAATTACTATATGTCTTGATGTTGTCTTCCTTGGGTTCCTTGTGTCAGGAATTCTGCACACCTCCATGGCCTGAGAGACTATCTCCTTCCCCATATTGGGGAATTTTTCAGCAATTACCTCCTCAAAGACACTTTCTATCCCTTTTTCTCTCTTCTTCTTCTTCTGGTACCCGTATAATGCAAATATTGTTCTGTTGGGATTGGTCACACAGTTCTCTCAATGTTCTTTCAGTGTTAGAGATCCTTTTTTATCTCTGTGCCTCAGCTTCTTTGTATTTCTCTTCTCTAGTTTCTATTTCGTTTATTGTCTCCTCCACCCTATCTAATCTGCTTTTAATACTGGCCACTGTGATCTTCAATGATTGGATCTCCAACCGGAATTAATTCCTGTGTTCTTGAGTATCTTTCTGTACCTCCATGAGCATGTTAATGATTTTTATTTTGAACTCCCTTTCAGGAAGAGTCATGAAGTCAATATCATTTAAATCTTTCTCAGGAGTTGTATTAATAATTTTACTCTGGACCAGGTTCCTTTGGCGTTTCATATTTGTGTATGATGCCCTCTAGTGCCCTGAAGCTCTACTCTCTGGAGCTGCTCAGCCTCTGAAGCAATGTCGGGGATTGCAGGGGAGTGGTATTGGTGCCTGGGGGGAGGAAAGAGCTGTTTCTTCCTTCTTCCTGGCTGCTATGCCTGTCTCCACTGCCTGAGCCAGTGGGCTGAGCACACAGGTATTAGCCTCTGTGCTTTGCGTTTGTAGTTGCTGTAGGCTGATCTTCCCTCGGCTGGCCTAAAGCCAGTGTAGGGTTTGCCGGTTTGTGAGCCAGGTGGGGCTGGCTGGAAGAAAGGTGCAGTAGGCTGCATATCAGAGGGGGTCCTTGGAGCTGTGTAGCCAGCCAGGGAGCTGGAGCACCTGAAGATTGTCTAAGGAGGAAGATTTCTTTTTCCTCCTTAAATATGAGAGTCTATATGGCAAAGCTCCCTACCTGCTGGGCAGAGTGCACCTGGACAATTTTGTCTACCTGTCCTTTCTCCTGAGAAGTAAGCTCTGTGCAATCCTTGCCCTTTTAGCAGCCCTCTTGCTAAGGCCTTCCTTGTTAGGAAGGCCTTCAGACTGCCCACCTTTCTTTTGTCCCAGAGCAGCCAGATACAGATCCCTGCTTTCCACAAGTGGCTGGAATCTCAGTCTCTCCAGGAATTTTGCCTGTCTTAGCTTTCCAACCCTGTAATTATGAGAGTATCATGCAAGCACCATGAATTGCAGGTTTTTACTCCCAGAACAGATCTCTGCAGTCAGGTATTCAGCAGTCCCATGCCTCCACTCCCTCCCTGCTTGGTTTCTCTTCCTCCCACTGGTGAGCTGGGGTGGCGGAAGGGCTTGGGTCCCACTGGGCCACAGCTTTGGTATGTTACCCTGTTCTGTGAAGTCTGCTCTTTTCTCCAGGTGTATGAGGTCTGGCACAGTCCTCTTTCCTGTTGCTCTTTCAGAATTAGTTGTATTAAGTATATTTTGTTATTATATGCAGTTTTAGGAGGAAGCCTGTGCCTCACCTCTCATGCTGCCATCTTTAATCCTCTCTGTGTCCATGTATTTTCATCTTGTCACTTTTTCTAAGTATGGTTCTTAAATGTCAGGGGACAATTTTGTTGGCAGGATGAACATTTACCATTTGTTTGTAGAATAGAGATGTCAGATTATTTTGCTGTTATAGCCTCTATTTCTCCAAGGCCATCATATATATAATTTGAGCTCTGTAATATAATAGCCTATGACATAGGCATATAAAATAACTCTGAACAATGGGAGAGACAACAAGGAAGTCTAGGTAGAGACAGGGTTAAATAGATAGTAGGGTTGCAAAATAGGTTAAAGGTCAACTGTACTTGGCTATTCACATGGTAATGCTTGAGGTGAGAACTGAAGGATGAGTAGATATTTATCAAGTAGGAGGGCATTCTAATCATAGGGAACAGCATGTGCTCTGAAAATTGGTATAATCAGGCAAGTATTGATTTTTCTATCCTGGTATTGGCCAGAGTTGCAGTAGGAAGCAAGCACGAATCAAATCAAAGAAGGCCTATTCTTTGTTATAAACTTGTTCTCCATGCCTCCAACCTTGCTTCCAGGTGAGGGTCTAAGCTATGGAAGGAGACATGATAGATTTTAAAGATGGAACAGATGCCAGCTGAACCTAATCCAGGGCCCTTGTTCTGCTGAGGCTCAAACTAATTGGGAGACAACTGGCAGCCAAGAGATGGGAAAATTGGTAGCCATCCAATTTCAGTTCATTTCCCTGAGTTATCTGAGATCCATATCCAAGACACTTTTTCAGAGACAGTAAAGGCATTTAAGCACACCACTAATAACTTGAGATTCTGGTTTTCTTTTCAGGACAGTTTGAGACCAGTCAAAAGTTATAAAACACAACCCTAAGGAAGTAATGGATTAAGAAGAGTTAAAAGCTTGAATCCTGGCCATTCTTAATGTAAAAGGGTGTTAGGACTTGAGCCTTGGTACAATTCATTTCCAATGCAAAGGCACAAAACAATGACCTCTATTTTGATTGTACTGCAGCATAGTAACTGAAATATACTGAGCTAATCTTTTTGCTTATGTTTAAAAGATAAATAGTACAGAGACACATTAATAACAACCCCACTCCTTAAAGTCTCCCCTACCTTCTTTCCCTGTAATTTGACCAATGTGAGAGTTTGAACTGTTCCCACCAGCAAATCCTTGGCTAATCAGTTTTAAAGGTTTTCTAAATAAATGACATTCAGCTTAAAAACAAAATGTCCCACTGATCCCTCTAAAAGAGAAAATAAACTTAATGAGAATACATTGGGAAGCTCATAGAATTGTCAGGAATAGAAGAATGAGCCTTCAGAAACTGTGTGATTAATTAGAGGCAGAGCCAAAAACTCACAAGAATCAACCAAAGATACAGGCATCAGTGCTGGGACTTCATGCAGCTGGAAATGCCACTGGCAGTGAATCTGGAGCAAACAATACCAAGAAACAAGGTCACTGGAGATTGGAAACTTTTGTCAGTGTATTCAATAGCATTCAAAATATATCAGCATTTGATTAACTGAACCTAGGTCATGTGCCCATGCCAAAGAACAAGGGAAAATTTAATATGCTTTTGGATTTCATGCTGGGTACATGTTATCTATTGCCACTCTAATGCTGTATTAAAAATCACCTCAAATTTAGTGGCTTAAAACAACCATTTAATTGTTGCTAAGACTACGGGTCCATTTGTTCTTCTGAGTTTGGCAGGGCAGGTCATTTGGTCTTAGACTAGGCTCACTCTGATGATCAGCTGGCCGTTGGCTGGTCCAGGATGGGCTTAGCTGTGATTACTGGCTCTATTCTATGTACTTAATCTTCCAATCAGAGTCCCTGGACACATTATCATGGCAATTGCAGGAGTCTATACCTAGGCTTGGAACCAGCACACTCAGTTCTACTGCATTCAATTGGCAAAAATCCAGATTTGAGAGATTGGGGGAAATTATGGTTATCCCATATTCATAGATTTATATTATCTGTAGCATCAATTCCTGAAAGTGGAATTACAGGATCAAAGAGAGATGCATTTTAAAATTTGATGACAAACAGCCTTCCATAAGAAACTGTACCTCTGTACTTTCCCCAGAAATCTGTGTGACTGGCATTTTGGCAAGGGGTTGGAAGAATAACCATCAAGCCATTTTATATTAAAAACATAAGTTTAAAAAAGGTATCAGTGAATTTTAAAAAATTAAACATTTCAAACTTATGGAAAAGATGCAAGAGCAGTAAAATACCACCAAGATTCCCCAACTTTAATAATTTGTTCTTTAACCTCTTTTTATAAATATCCATTGTCATTATTTGCTTTCTGAACCACTTGGAAGCAAGTTGTTACCATGCCTTTCACGCCTAAATACTCCAATGCGTGTTTCTGGAACACAAAAACCCTCTCTTATAAAGCCATAGTGCAACCATCCAAATAAGGATATCAACACTGATAGAATACTACTGTCCAGAAATAATGCTGTGCTATTCTCAGTGCATCACCTCAGAAGGCACATGACAGCGGTCCACCCACCACTGCTGGTGTTAACCTTGATCACTTTCTCAAGTTGGTGTCTGGTGAACTTACAGCAGAGAAGCCTGATATTTTTTCCTTTGGGAGGATCTCTGATAAAAAATAGGATATTGGCAAACATTTGTAGGATAGGGAGGAAAAGATAGCAGAGTGGGAAGGTAATGCAGAAACCTCCTCCCAAAAACATAAAGGAAGAAATTATGGCAAATACAACTAAACCTGAAAATGACCTGAAGACTGCAGAACAGACCACATACACCTGAGGAAGGAGAGACCAAACCGAAAAAGGTAAAGCAGCAGAACCCCAGATGTTTCCCCATCCCAGCCTACAGGCTAGAGAAAGAGGAACAGAGCATGGAGGGGACAGAAGCCCAGGATCCCTGCACACCTGGCCCTGGAGATCTGCTTTGGGATCACAGGTCCAGATTACAGTGGGTCCCAGTGATCAGTGGGGCTGGACACCAGGGATAGATGGACCATTCTGGAAGGCTAAGACTCCAGCTGCTTGTGGAGGACAGGCACACTCCACTGGTCCTGAAACTGAAAGCAGAGGCAGCTTTCATTTTGAAAGACTTGCCAGCAATCGAGGGGTGCCAGAGGGCCAAGGGTTGGATGGAACTCTCTCCCTAGGAGAAAGAGCAGGTGGAAGTACCTCTTCAGCCTTCCCTCAGCCCAACAGCTTGGGAACTCTCAAGACCCCCGGATGCTCCAATGCCCGTGCTGTTGGGCACCTCCCTGCACGTGATGCCTGCGAGCCAACTGACTCGGCCCAGCAGCCGTATCAGACTTGCTGCCTGTTAGGCAGCGGGAGACTCAGCTTCCTTGGCCCTGTTTAAGCCCAATGTGGGAGGTGCGTGCAGGAGTCAGCTTGAGAGATCCTTCTTCCCCTCTAGTGTCCAAGCCCGGTACTGCCCTGCCCTAGAGTCACACAGTGGCCCCACTCACCTCATTAACCCTGAAGATCCATCACTGCAGGGAAGAGGGCAGCCATGCCCACAGGATCTGAGCAGAGGCCTCTGCTGTGATCACAAAGGCAGCTGAGGCAATCTGCCAGCACTGCAGACTCAGACAGAAGTGCAGCCCCGTCCACAATACACAGCATCAAGTGGGGTGCCCGCAAAGTAGAACCAGACACCAGAGAGTAAAGAGTCTTGAACTTCTGGGCACCACAGGACGCCTCCTTCATTTTAAAGCTATTACTCTCTAGCCCAGGAAGCATAACAGGTCCATCTAATACAAAGGAAGAAACCCTGACAAAATGAGGAAGCAGAATAGGTTCCAACCAAAACTACAGGAGAAGGAACCAGAAAGAGGGCTAAATGAAACAGAGATCACCAATCTTGATAAAGATTTCAAAGTAAAAGTCATAAACATGTCCACTGATTTGCAGAAAAGTATTGAAGATCTCAGGGAGGACTTCAGCAAAGAGCTGAAAAAGAGCCACTTAGAGCTGAAGAATACAGCAACTGAAATGAAATATACAGTGGAGGGAATTAATAGTAGATTGCTGCAAGTAGAGGAGACAGTCAGTGAAATGGAAAGTAGAGAACAGGAACACAATGAAGTTGAGGAACGGAGAGAAAAAGAATCTCTAGGAATGAAACAATGATAAGACTGTGTGGCCAATCCAAATGAAACAATATTTGATAACAGGGGTACCAGAAAGAGAAGAGAGAAACAAAGGTATAGAAAGTCTCTTTGAGGAAATAGTTGTTGAAAACGTCCCAAATCTGGGGAAGGAAATAGACAACTTAGATCATGGAAGTGCAGAGAGCCCAACAAAAGGAACCCCAGGAAGACAACACCAAGACATAATTAAAATGGCAAAGATTAAGGATTAGGAGAGAATATTGAAAGCAGCCAGAGAGAGAAAAAAAAGATTACTTGTAAGGGAAACCCCATCAGGCTATCAGAAATGTTACAGGCCAGAAGAGAGTGGCATGAAATATTTAGTACTGACACAGAAGGACCTCCAACCAAGAATCCTCTACTCAGCAAGATTATCATTTAAATTTTAAGCAGGGATTAAGCAATTTCCAGATAAACAAAGGCTTGAAGAATTTATAATGACTAAGCCAGCATTACAGGAGATGGTAAAGGGACTGCTGTAGATGGAAATGTTCCTGAGGCTTAAATAGATGTCACCAGTGGAAATAAACCTGTTAATTACCAAGCAGGTATAAAACTAAAACAAAAGAAGCAAAATCAACTATACACAAAATCAGTCAAGGCATACAAAAAAAGTGTAGATTATGATATCTAAAACATAAAGTATGGAGGAGGAAGAAGAAAAAAAGTACATTTAGACTGAAATAGTCTATATTAAGCTGATAATTGCTCTGTTGTATAATAAGAAAGCTATCCTTGAACCTTTCATAACAAAAAAACTAAAGCCTTTCATAGATAGGCAAAAAAATTAAAAAAGAGAAATCCAATCACAACACTAATGAAAACCATCAAATAACAAGAGAAGAGCATAAGAGAAGAAGAAAGGAATGGAGAGAAACTACAAAAACAAGAAAACAATAAAATGGCAATAAGTACATACCTATCAATAATGACCTTAAATGTAAATGGACTGAATGCATCAACCAAAAGACATACAGTAGCATAATGGATAAAGAAATAAGACCCATCTATATGCTGCCTATAGGAGACTCATTTCAGACCCAAAGACATACACAGACTAAAAGTGAAGGGATGGAAAAAGACATTTCATGCAAACAATAGGGAGCAAAAGGCAGGAATAGCAGTACTTAGATCAGACAAAACAGATTTCAAGACAAAGAAAGCAACAAGAAACAAAGGAGATTACATAATGATAAAGGACTCAGTCCAGCAAGAGGATATAACTATTATATATATCTATGCACCCAACATAGGAACACCTAAATGTGTAAAACAAATACTAACAGAATTAAAGGGGGAAATAGACTGCAACACATTCATTTTAGGAGACTTTAACATGCCCCTTACATCAAAAGACAGATCAACCAGACAGAAAATAAATAAGGAAACAGACATTGAACAATACATTAGACCAAATGGACTTAACAGATATATACAGAAAATTCCACCCAAAAGCAGCAGGATACACATTTTTCTAAAGTGTACATGGAATTTTGTCCAGAATAGATCACATACTAGGCCACAAGAAGAGCCTTAATAAATACAAAAGGATTGAAATTTTATTAAGCAGCTTCTGAGACCACAGTGGTATAAAACTAGAAATAAATTACATGAAGACACAAAAAGCCTACAGACATGTGGAAGCTAAACAACATGCTTCTAAATAATTAATGGGTCAATGAACAAATTAAAATAGAAATCAAACAATACATGGAGACAAATGAAAACAAAAACACAACAGTCCAAAATCTGTGGGATGCAGCAAAGGCACTTACAAGAAGGAAGTACATAGCAATACAGGCCTACCTCAAGAACAATCCCAAGTAAACAGTCTAAACTCATAATTAAAGAAACCAGAAAAAGAAGAACAAATGAAACCAAAAGTTAGTAGAAGAAGGGACATAATAAAGATCAGAGCAGAAGTAGAGAATAAAACAGTAGAAAGAATTGATGAAACCAAGAGCTAGTTCTTTGAGAAAATAAACAAAATAGACAAACCCCTAACCAGACTTATCAAGACAAAAAGAGTAGACAAACAAAATTAGAAATGAAGAAGGAATACTTAAAACAGATACCACAGAAATACAAAGAATTATTAGAGAGTACTATGAAAAATTGTATGCCAATAAATTGGACAACCTAGAAGAAATGGAAAAATTCCTAGAAAAATACAGCCTTCCAAGGCTGACCCAGGAAGAAACAGATAATCTGAACAGACCAATTACCAGCAATAAAATCAAACTGGTAATAAAAAAAAATACCTAAGAACAAAATACCTGATCCAGATGGCTTCATGGCAGAATTTTATCAAGGATTTAAAGAGCTAATACCCATCCTTCTTAAAGTATTCCAAAAAGTAGAAGAGGAGGGAATACTTCCAAACTCATTCTATGAGGCCAGCATCACTCTAATATCAAAACCAGGCAAAGACACCACAAAAAAAGAAAATTTCAGACCAATATCCTTGATGAACTTAGATGCAAAAGTACTCAACAAAATATTAGCAAACTGAATTAAAAAATACATCAAAAAGAACACCATAACCATGTGGGATTTATTCCAGGGATGCAAGGATGGTACAATATTCATAAATCAATCATATCATCCACCACATCAACAAAAAGAAGGACAAAAATCACATGATCATCTGAATAGATTCTGAAAAAGCATTTGACAAAATTCAACATCCATGCATGATAAAAACCCTCAACAAAATGGGTATAGAGGGTACATACCTCAACACAGTAAAGACCATATATGAGAGACCCACAGACAACATCATAGTTAAGAGCAAAAAGCTGAAAGCTTTTCCTCTAAGGTCAGGAACAAGACAAGGATGTTCTCTATCACCACTTCTATTCAGCATAGTACTGGAGGTCCTAGTCACAGCAATCAGACAACACAAAGAGATAAAAGGCATCCAAATTGGTAAGGAAGAAGTTAAACTGTCACTGTTTGCAGACATGATATTATACATAGAAAGCCCTAAAGACTAATAGTTTTATTAATCTCCATCTAAACACTAAACACTATTAATTAACTAAATACTAAACACTATTAATATAAACTCCACTAAAAACTAAACAATATAAACTCCATCTAAAAACTATTAGAAATAATAACTGAATTCAGTAAAGTTGCAGGCTACAAAATTAATGCACAGAAATCTGTTGTGTTCCTATATACTAACAACAGACTAGCAGAAAGAGAAATCAGGAAAACAATTCCATTTACAATTGCATCAAAAACAGTAAAATACCTAGGAATAAACCTAACCAAGGAGGTGAAAGACTTATACCCTGAAAACTACAAGGCATTCAGGAGAGAAATTAAAGAAGACACCAATAAATGGAAACCTATCCCGTGCTTATGGATAAGAAGAATTAACATTGCTTTAGGCAGGATGGCTATTTTAACAATCTACAGATTCAAGGCAATCCCTCTCAAAATACCAACAGCATTCTTCAACAAACTAGAACAAAGAGTTCTAAAACTCATATGTAACCACAAAGGACCCCAAATAGCCAAAACCATCCTGAGAAAGAAGAACAAAGCTGGGAGGATTACACTCCCTGACTTCAAGCTCTACTACAAAGCTACAGTAATCAAAACAGTTTAATACTGGCACAAGAACAGACCCATAGATCAAAGGAACAGAATTGAGGGCCTAGAAATAAACCCATCTTATATAACCCAAAGGAGGCAAGAATAAACAATGGGGAAAAGATGGTATCGTCAATAAATGGTGTTGGCAAAACTGGACAGCTACATGCAAAAGAATGATACTAATCAATGTCTTATACCATACACACACAAAAAAAACGCCACCTCAAAATGGATTAAAGACTTAAATATAAGACTAGACACCATCAAACTCCTATAACTTGGGCAGTAAGCTCTTGGACATCTGTCTGAGCAATATTTTTTTGGATCTGTCTTCTCAGGCAAGGGCAACTAAAGTGAAAATAAACAAGTGGGACTACAGCAAAGAAAACCATCAACAAACCAAAAGGTAGCCTAGTGAATGGGAGAATATATTTGCAAAAGATGTATCTGATAAGAGGTTAATATACAAAATATATAAAGAACTCATACAATGCAATATAAAAAATAAACTGACTCAAAAATGGGGAGAAGACCTTAATAGACATTTTTCCAAAGACATACAGATGGCCAAGAGACATGAAAAGATGCTCAACATCTCAAATCATCAGGGAAATGCAAATTAAAACCTCAGTGAGATTATTGCCTTACACAAGTCAGAATGGCTAGTATCAAAAAGAGAAGAAATAACTAGTGTTAGCAAGGGTGTGGATTAAAGGGAACCTTTGTGTATTGTTGTTTGGGAATGTAAATTGGTACAGCCGCTATGGATACAGTATGGAGGTTCCTCAAAAAATTAAAAGTAGAATTACAGTATGATACAGCAAATCCACTTCTGGGTCTTTTCTGAATAAAATGAAAATATTAATTTGAAAAGATATCCATACCCCTGTTCATTGCAGCATTATTTACAATAGCCAAGATACGAAAGCAACCCAAGTGTCTATCTGTAGACGAATGGATAAAGAAGATGCTCTTGCATATGCTTGCTCTTGCTCTCTCTCAAAATCTCTCTTATATATCAATATATATATTATAATATATAATTCTATATATTTTTATAATATATATATAATGGAATATTGTATAACCATAAGAAAGAATGAAATCTTGCCCGTTTAAATAATGTGGATGGACTTAGAGGGTATTATGCTAAATCAAAAAAGTCATACAGAGAAACTGACTCATAGATACAGAGAACAATCTGGTGGTTGCCAGAGAGGTGGTGGTGAGGGGATGGGTGAAATAGGGGAAGGGGATTAAAAGGTACTAACTTCCAGTTATAAAATAAATAAAACATGAAAATACAATGGACAGCATAGGGAATATAGTGACTATGTAATAACTTTGCATGGTGACAAATGGTAGCTAAATTTACTGTGGTGACCACTTTGTAAGGCATATAAATGTTGAATCACTATGCTGTACACTTGAAACTAATATATGTCAACTACACTTCAATAAAATAAAGTAGAAATAATCATGAACTAATACACTTAGTTATTAACTGTCCTGAAATGACAGTTTAGTAATTATCAAATTCCAAATTCCAAAGCTCATTGCAATTTTTCACCTTGTAATGAGCTTTCCTTTGACAATAAAACTCATATAGAGTAGTGGGTAAAAGAAAGGTCTTTAGAGGTTAAAGAAAGTAAATATTATAGAAGCAGCTTAAATAGGGAAATTAGCTTTTCAGAAATATATTTTTATGTAATGAAATTTTAAGCTCTTACTAAATTTGTTCCTTTTGTCAGCTAGCCTTGTTGTGCAGGTTAGGTGCCCTGTGTATTCTCAATACCCATGAAAACCAATTTTACTGCTATTGATTGTGATAGAAACAGCTTAAGCCTATATCCAGCAGATGCAATGACCACTTCACAAATCAGCAGACAACATCTGATCTACAGCTTTGTAATATAAGCAGTTTTCTTAGCAATTCAACTCTATATGTAGCTTTGGAGGTCATACATGGGAGCTTATTCTAGTGTCTGTTTCCTCCATTATTCTATAAGCCATTTGACACCCTTAAAGTCCCTTTCCGCTTTAACAAGCAGGAGTAGGCTCTGTTGTCTGTACTTGAACTATGAGTAAATAGTCACTGATATTATTGGACTGAGATGCCACTTCCTTTTCCTCTTACTTTCCAAACTCTAAAATGTTATTATAGTAAAAGTGTTTAACTTCACTAATACCAGTAACCTGCTGGCGTGTGAACAGGTTCCTATGAATAGTAACCACTCTTCTTCACTTAAGTTCAGAACAGACTGGGGCATAGAGGTAGAAGTTGGTGATGTGAAGATCAAAAAAACTCCTTTTTTGATGATAAAGCTGTTGGGAGAAATGTAATTTAGAATTTTGGTCAAAAAGACTTGCAAATATGGCACTCAAAATTAAATGTACCCACTCAGCACAGACAGAGCTGGGCACTGGCAGGTCTTCCCAACGAGGTCTAGCCCCTGAAAACTTTATGGCATGGAGGAGCAGAACAGATGAGAACACGTGCTCTCCTTATGGATGAGTAGAACAGAGAGAGAAAGATGCTGAAGCATCTCCCATGTTCTTGCTCTAAATTCATCCACCACCCAAGTGCAATCTCAAGCCTCCAGGAGTTTCCACTTTTGGGATATTCCCTCTACCTTCCAAAGTGTACATCTCATAACTTCCCTTCAGTCATCTCATGCAACTAAGATTTCTTTCCTTTTAACGTTTCTTATGCGTTATGTTTTCCCTCTGATTTATCTTTCTGGAATAAAAACAGTGACCTCTCTAAAATATTTGAGTTTTATAAAAATAAGTTAATTTTCAGCCTTGATTGAAGGTTGGTAGAGTGGATGGTGTCTTGTGCCACCAGACACTTCCTCAGGAATAAAGTACTTTTTATTCCCTGCTGAGAATTCTTAGTTATCAGTCTTCATGTCTTGCTTGAAGGAGAGAGGCATCTTGCCTGAGGGCACAGCCCCTTCCCAGGACAGTTCACATTCAATGACTAATTAACCTACCTCATTGAAGCCTCTGCCCCCTTAACCCAACTAGAACAACAGTAAGGAGTTATCTCAGTTTCAGGGACTCCTGTGGGGTCTGGTGAGGTCTTTGTTTAAACTGCATGGTAGTCAGACTTCCCCACCTGCCAAATCCTTTCTATCCATTCCTTCCATATGTATTCAGTCTAACAGCAACACTTAACAAACTCCCTGCATGCTATTCTCTGTCTCAGAGGTGGCTTCTGGGGACCCAACCTGCAATAGTTAGCACTGATTTTCTTGTATAATTCCTGGAATTCTGGAATTCCTAAGCTAGATTGTTACTAGCCAGCTGGCAGTGAGGACTCTGTAGTGAGTTGAATAGTTTCTCTAAATCCATGTCCACCCAGAACTTCGGGGTGTAATCTTACTTGGAAATAGGGTCTTTGCAGATGAAATTGTTAAGGACCTAGATGATATACTGGATTAGGGTGAGCCCTACATCCAGTGACTGGTGCCCATATAAGAAGAGAAGGGACACAGGGAAGCAAAGGCAGAGATTGGAGTGATACTGTCACAAATAAAAGAACTCCCGTTGCTACCAGAAGCAGGAAGAAGCAAGGAAGGATTCCTTCCCAGAGCTGTCAGAGGGAGTATGGTCATGCTGACCCTTTGATTTTGGGCTTTTCACCTCCGTAACTCTGAGGGAATAACTTTCCGTTGTTTTAAGTCATCTAGTTTGTGGTATTTATTGCAGCAGCCCTCAGAAACTAGTGTAGAACCCATCACAAATGGCAGTCAGTACTGATAATGCCTAGTACAGGTTAAATTATTAGAAAGTTAAAATTGTTAAAATGTTCCCTGAGGGTGAACTAGAAGGAAAGGAGCCAGCAGGTGCATGGTATAGGCATTTGAGAAATATGGGGAAATGCTAACCATAAGTACAGTAGAAATAGGAGGCTCTTGCTAAGTATAATTGGAAAAATAGCAAAAAGTTGAGTGTATTAGTAATTAAAAGCTAAGTGTGAAAGCCAGAGGCCCTCTTGATAGCATGTAAAGAAGCCCTTATCTCCTTCAGCTAGAGGGCAAAGTAAATGGAGGACCATGCCCTGGACTTACAAGCATAGTAGAGCTCCAGAGAAGGTTCAGTTTTCAGCTAGGCAAGGTCAGGTCCTGACTGGGACAGAATGCGGTCCCTTTTAAATCCCCAGATCCCCAGAAACCATGTGTTTGCAGACCTGATCCAGTCTTCCCTATTAACGATCAGCGGTCTCCTTGTTCATGACAGTGCAGCACCCCACTCCCACCCTTATCTCACCCCCCATGCTCCAGATCTAGGCTCCGTCAAGAACCGGATTTCGGTCACAACATAACCTAGCTGGGCATGTGCGAGGCTGATTAGGGGAAGGGGACTCTACCCCACCGGATGCTACTTAGAGTTACACAAACCTTAATGGAAGAATCAAAATGCAGACTTCTAGGATTCTGAAGCAATATCATTTGCAGCAGAGAATTATATATGGTTTGAAAAACAGCTCTGGCTTGCTATTGGGCCTTGTTGCAGATGGAACAACCGAACATGGCAAGCCAAGTGACTATGTAGCCAACACTACCCTTCATAAGTTGAGTTAAATCAGACCCCAGTTAGACTGGGTATCCCAGCAATAATCCACTGTTAGATGGAATGGTACATCCAGGGTCCAGCACGCGCAAAGCAGAATGCCCAGAGCTCCAGGCCATTCATCACTGTGGCACTTGTGTCCTTGGCTCAGATCACACCCAAGGCAGCATCTGCTTCCCTTCTAACCAAAAGATGGAGTGGGAGAAATAGGTCATTGACCTTTGAAGAGTTCCAGCTGGCTGAAACTGCTCTACAGGAGGGCACGGAGGAGACACTGTCTACCAAAGCAACGCGAAATGTGCTGATGAGAGGGCATCAGCATCGCTCAGAGCGGTCTGTAGCTCAGCTGACAGCAGGAGATGCCATCACAGGACTGGGAACATTGAAAGCAAAGGGGACAATTGGATTCTGAAACAGTAGGGATGAATAGTGCGTAACCATCAGAGGCCAAGCGGACACTGGCTCTACAATCAGCAGCAGGATCACAGCTGCAGCCAGAGTGTTGCCAGCGGGTTCAGAGACTGTCCATGAGGACATCCTGCAGCATGCAACAGGGATGCACTATGTGGATGACATCCTGGTGATCTCACTGGATGAGAAAACACCGGCTAATACTTTGAAGACCTTGCTAAGGTACATGCATACGGGTGAGGGTAAGAGATAAATGAAAGGTTCAGAGGTCTGAACATTTTGAGGACTTTAGTGGTAGTGGATACTCCAGCATGCCCACTTCCCTTAGCTTCTATATTCCTTCTCTACCCTGGGGTTGGACGATTCAGGTTTTTTCCACTTCACTGGGTACTGCCCGCTACCTTTTTCTAGATTTCTGATTGCCACTCACAGTGCGGTTGCTCCCTCCCATGGGAGCCTTGCCAGTATGTTAAACTTGGTGTCCTAAGAGACTGTCCTGACACCAGTGAATTCTTGGTTTTCGAGGCTTACCTTTCAGCCCCCTTCAATCAGGCACCCTCAAGACCCAAACCCAAGAGCATTCTCCTGAACCCTGATGGTGCAGGCTAGCTAATTTTTGCAATAGGTGAATAGGCCCTTATCAGGCCCACCCATCCCCAGAGAGGTTATGCTGAGATTTAACTCAAATTGCCAGCCTAGAAGACAGGAAAGGAAGTAGGGGTAGCCAGGGAGGCTGTGGAGTTTAGGGGCAGTTATCTTATGGAGGAGAGACCTCTGCAGCATCTCCCAGCACAGCCAAACAAGCAGCTCTTCCTAGGGAAGGGGGGCCACCTCTGCAAACCCAGAGGTTCTTACAGAACTAACATCTTCAAGGGCATCCATCCAGACGTCTAGATCCCATGTTTTAAGGTTCCAGCTTTTCCCCACTAGGGCCTTATCCCTGCATATAAAAACACCTTAGCTGAGCATTCCAGTGTCTCTGGAGCTCTGTCACTCTAACTTATGTCTGCAAACTATTGCTCAGCTGTGCCTGCCCCTTCCACCGCAGGGGATCTGGGCCTCTGTGAGCCACCACAGAGGCTGCATGACTCACATTTGCCCATAAATTGCTTATTAACAGGACCCAGATTCTCCCTCTCCTGCTACGGGACATCAGTACAATTTTGCAGTAAGTAGTCAACTCTCCTGGCTTCATAGACTCTCTCCCTCTGTATTTTCAAAGCCTGCATCATTGCACTTGCAGCGTCCCCCTCCAGCAGGGCATTTTTTAGGCTTCCTTTGGTTAAATCTTTTGTAACAGATTCTATTCATGCTCCATCTACCAAGGATGGGGTCCTCATTGCCCCTATGGCCAGGGATTGAGTCCATTCCAAATCCTCCTATTACTCTTATCATATTTTTCCTCAGATAATTTCTGGTGTCACATGAGAAGTAGATGCCAAGACATGATTAAATAGGCAAGAAATTTATTAGAGACAATGCTTATCAGAGGAAATGGAGAGGAAGCCAGGTGAGGCTGAGAGAGCTATCAGGCTGCAATGCATATCTAACCTCAGGTGGAAAGAAGTAAGGTTGACTGGAAGTTTCTTAGACTAGTGCTATTCTGAGAAAACCTTGGCAAGGTCACCTCAGAGTCCTTGAGCCACTCACTTCCCTGCTTGTCCTTCCAGAATGTTCAGTGTGAGGAATACCAAGAGTTATTTGTTCCAGAGAGTGGGAACAGGATGGTATCTCCCTCATTGATTTGGCTTTGGAGGAATTCCAGTTCCATGCCCATGTATTTTGAGAGCAAATCAACCTTGGGGTGGAATTCATTAGATGGTGGGGGTTGCTTTTAATCATAATCTGGCAGCCTTTTAAATCTAGTGGTTTATTTGGGATTTAATCAGGCAATAACAAAATGTTGCTAAAAATTACGTTCCAGGTTGTTTTATGTTACATCATTTGAGACATTAGAGTGAGTCCAGATAAAGTAGAACATCATTCTTCTTTTGGATGAACTCTATAAATCAAATGTATTTTATGATTATTGTTTATTTGATCATCAAGGCTTGAGGGTAAGTTTAAGAAGATTTTAATTTTCTGGGAAATGCATGCCAAAGTAGGAAATCCGGAAGACTGCTATAAGACCAGGGGTATCTAAATGATAGTGCTACCACAACTGGCCAGTTCACAAATTATATTTGTATGGTTTTACAAGCTGGTTGCCAATGATTATGTTAGTTATTCCTGTAAGGAAATATCTCATTCCAAGATATTAAAGTTAAGCCTTACTGCAGAAAATCCATAACTCTCATAAATTTATAGGATTTTAATAAAAGCTTATTAATCAAACTGTATAGACTTAGGTTATCTTTGGAAGGATACCCTCGAGTGAGGGATCGTGCACTCAAGACTATGAAGGAGAGTGATACTGTTCGTCCTTGTATTACAATTCGATTTTGCTCATAATTTGAAAATTAGTACATTGACATAGTAAACAAAGTCATAGATTGTGGTTGGCACAATCATCACTTGAAGATCATATAATATTTTGACATTATGATATACTGACTCTAGGAGTATTAATGTGGATTTATATGTGGACTGTTTATATATAACCAGTTCAGTTTTGTTATAACCCTGACCCATCCCTAGGAGACCCTTTATAGTATAACAGCTTGATCATAGCCAAGTGGAATGATGCAGGTTTGGGGAAATATACCAAAATACCACTAAGACCACAAGACCACATTATAATAAATAATCCTATGAGATGACAACACGAATCCTGAGGATTGAGGAAAGATATTGCCACTTGGGCTCCAGGGTAAGAGATGAAATGCATTTTTGGACTAGGGGAAGTGATGAGGCTTGGACTGGTTTTGCTGGTGGGAGTGAGCTCCATGTGGAGACAGGAGTGAGAGGGAACACCCAATGTCCTCTTGGTGGCAACAGTGGCATTGTAGAACCACCCCTTCCTGAGCATCTGGGAGGCAGCCTCTAGGATGAGCTGCCCAACTCAAGGCAGCAGGTCTGGGTTTTGTTCCTCCTACTGAGTGGCAAGACGATCACTTTTGATGTGTAGTTATCAGTCTTCCCTTTCTGAATTTGAAAGGGGGATGTTAGTGAGGGTCACCACTAGAGAGCTGTGTCCAGCAGAATGACATGTGATGAACTCATCAGGATCAGTAATAGAAAGCAGCAGCTTGCTATGGCCAGGTGAGGAGGTCAGGAATAGGAAAATCTGCGATAGCCATTCCAGGGTACATGTGAGATGGTATTTTTGCAAATAGCCAGAAGATAGCATCCCCTTTCCTACACTGTGTTACAAAAGAAGAGAAAACAAAACAAAAACAAAAACACAACAACAAAAAAAACCCTGTGGCAAACCCTTTAAGGCAGTGTAGCAATAGCTACACATTAGGTTCTTTGATAGATTACCTATGTAAGCCCCAAGTTCAGGGGCTTCATCATAGGCTTGCAGGGAAAGCTTCATTGAAGACGATCTCCATTGGCCAACTTCGTTCAGAAGCCTTATGAACTGAGATCTCATTCTGGGCAGCCCTGACGTTTTAGCCTCCCGGGTCTGGGGGATAGTAAATAACTCCATCAGTGCTAAATAAACCATGTCCTCCCATTGGAGCCTGAATCTCTGACCTTTGAATAAGGCTCTAAGTTCCCGATGGGCAAAGTTCCAGAAGAGAGTTACTGTCCTCTTTATCAACTGAAGAAAAATCATGCTCTAGCTCAAGCAATACAAAGCCTTTCTTAGCAGCCAACTTCGCCGAAAATTTTCATGAGGGCTTTTCTAGAGCAAGACCTAAAAGGATATAGTGGACAATGTCTTCTATGTTCCTAGAATGAAGAGAATAATGGATTTAATTAGCCTGTTTTTTTTAAATAGCATCCCTTGATGAAAGCTGAAAGTGTAACACCAAAATATAACACAGCAAACATGACTGTGTGTGAGGCCAAGAAAATACTGTCCAAGTTCACGAGGGTCCTGTTCAGTCTGAGGATGGAATGTGGAATAACAAGAACTGGATGTGCTGCATGCCGTTCAATCAATTCTTCACAAACACCACTTCTCTCAAATAGTGTTTTGGAAAGAGGCAGCAGAATTTGAAATTAATCTCTCTAAGGCTGTAGAGAATTGTTTTGCTTGTTCAAACTTTATCCAATACTTAAAAAAGCCAACTGAGCATGGGGTAAAGTTAATATTCAACATCATGATAATTAAGTTGCTTAACCAAGACCTCTGATCCAGATGAATCTCCATCTGTCTTTTGTTTAGGGATAGCCTTGCAGGTCCACGTAAGGAAAGCTGGACATTTTTAACGTCCCATGTCTACTGAATACTTGATTATAAGCTAGAGCCAAGTTCCTCACATTTAGGTTTTTAGGCTATAGGCTCTTTTTTACTCACTTCTAGAAACCTACATGGCAGTTTCTTTCAGCTCCTGAGGCCCACTTCTTTTCAGGGCCTGTACTTGACGTCTGGGTACTTCTGCCCAGAGCAACAGAGATCTTTTCCTTTGCGATCTTGAGAGAATTCTGAAAGGAGAGCTGGTGATTCCACAGGTCCTGGCAAATGTTTCGGGCAAGAGCTAGCTCCACCCGAGGGTCCCTGTGTTCCACTGGTGTCTTGGGATGAGGAATGGGAGAGGATAACATACGGTCAGCTTAGAGCTTAGACTGGAATGCAGAGCTAGCACATTTGGTCTCAGTTCCTTAACTTTGATAAAAATCTTGAATATGTCATTTGGCCAGTTTCTCTTTGAGATAGCAGTAGGCTTTTTATGCCCAGTGGATTTCATCTACCAAACAGATTAGCAACTCAACAAGAGCCTGTTTTATATTTATATGGGATCATCCATCAGAAATCTAACTCAAAAAGCTACTGGATAGAAATCCGACCTAACCTTGGTTTCTAGTAGAAATTGCTTAGAAGTCCCTTTCACATACATACTTAAGCATACAAAAAAAACTAAGACAGCACTTTTTAAATTTCTTTCAGATGACTCATTTGACCAGCTAGGTTGACAAAATAATGAGGTTCAGGATCCAGAGTTGATGTCCCTCTTTGGAGAAGATTCATTTGGACTCTGAGGAAGGTGTGGTCTTTAGATGGGCCCACAGGGCAGCACTAGCAGTTAATTCTCTAATTCTATGTTTTATAAGATAGATATGGTGGAGGGATGGTCAGGAGCATCTTTCCAACCCTGGCTGGCAGTGTATATGGGGATTGAAGACAAACCCAAGGGTGAACTGCTGGGGCAGAACAGCTAGGGCCAAATTTGGTGTTTTGACCAGGAGATGGCAGTATCTAATCACACGGTAGTGCTCACTGAGGCCTGAGGCCCCTTGCCTCGATGGAGCACAGCTGAAGAGCTTGAGAGGGTTTCTGGGAAGAAACGACCAGCAGTGACTGAGTCAGGTAGTCTTGGAAGGCATCTGGGTTCTGTAACTGTGGGTGAAGAGAGTTCTCGGGAGGAGAATGGGCAAGCCAAGCAGATGACCTGACTGGAGGCTGATTGGCAGGAAGAAGACCCCAAGAAGAGGAGGAGATGGTGCAGGGCTAGAGCAGAACAAAGACAAACCAGAGTAGCAGGAGGTGGACCAACAGGTGTAGGTCTCAGAAGAGAACCCATCCCAGGGAGGCCAGAGAAAAGCCTGGCTCTGTCAGTGGGGGAGTTTGGTGATGGCATTTCAGAGCACTAGTGCTCGTGGCTCTGTGGACATCTCCTTCTTCACCAAATAAAGAGATTATGCTCCAAACATATACTGAGCTAGCATAGCTGGCAGCAGGTGGGTAAGACACAGATGGTCCCTACTGTCCTGGATCACTGTTTTCTGGTTAAGACACCTGACCTCTTTCGGCTGCCCTGGGTGGGATGTTCCTGACAGTGGTTCAGGCTCCCACCTGTGTGGGTCCCTCCTCTTTCAAGGCTGCTATTTTGCCCAAATCACCATGGTCTCTGGCTTAGAAGTGCTTTGGGGTCTACAAGAATGGAAATGGTGGTGATGAGAGGAGGGCTTTTATGAGATAAGAGATACTATGCACCACAGAAAGAAAATAACTTCATCAGTATTACTATAGCAAATTTAGTTCTAAAATATAAACCCAGTGAACTCCAGTGATTTTCCCAGAAGCTAAGGTATCTAAGAAAATAATTTATGAGAAGAGTGGTTTATACTCATAAAACAGTGGTCTTAAATATTTATTAAATACACTTTTACTTATTAAAAAATATTTTATGGCCTTGGATTCCCATTATTTTGTCTCATCATAATATAACACTAATATTAATACTTCTTTAAAATAGTGGTTTATACTTATTAAAATGTTTTTATATCATTTCATTTGGTACTTACTGGGGTACATTCTTTCAAATGAGTAAATTACTTGCACAAGGTAACTCAGTTCTGAGAGCTGGACCAGCTTTGGATCCCAGGGCTGACTTAGTCCAGTGAACTTTGTTCAGCCACCATGATACAATCTAGTTCATGTCAGCAGAAGTCACAGCTCTGTGCTCTTTTAGCTGTAGGTTCACACATCAAACTGTAGGAGTTTTGAACATTGGTAAATCTTCTAGAGCATTCCTTTATGACAAAGTACCTGATGGTGATCTGGGACCCAAGAAATGGGTGTTCCATCTCCCCCTTACTAGCCTGATGGTTCTGCATCAGGAATGCCTCCAGACATCTAACTACAGAACATGAATCATCCTTGAAGTCTGTCTAAAATACTGCAATGCTAATGGTAGGTGCTGTTTTCTCCTAATGTCAAGATGCAAGATCAATGTTGGCCTTCTTAGATATTTGTGTTTCAGAGCCAGATAGAAAACAAACAGAAAACCCTCCTGGGGGAGAAGCCAGCACTAGGCAGAGAGCCAGATCATGGGACAAAATAATTGGCCCCCAAGGCCATAAGGAAGTTTTCAGTTGTCATGGAATTAGTGACTGGTGGGGTCTTTGGGGGTGTCCTGGTGGTAACATTGGAAAGCGGAATGGCGGGGCCAGATTTGGGTAAAATATGTTATCAAAGTTCTCTAAATCAGTGTTTTCATAATATCCTGTTCTCAGGTGTCTCCTAACTTGCCAACCTGTTGAACTCCCTCTGATTCCTTAAGACTTTGGGGCAACTCACATTCAGATCAACGTGGCATCCCTTATGTTTTATTTAAATGGAATGGTTTTGATCCAAAGAAATAACTTATTTTGAATACTTAGTGGTTGGGTCAGTGGGCCACAACCCTCTCCAGATGTCCATGGAGAGTCCTCTCAGTCAGCTAGGACTTCATTCACACCTGTAGAGGACATTTATGTCTCGTTCATGCTGGCAGCTTCCCAGGCTTGCACTGAACCCCTTTTAGTGGGTTTGGCTTTGCCAATCCAAGCGCTTTTCTATGTGCAGCTTGAAAGAGATGAGGAGTTGTTCCTGGGGCAAATCTGAGAAGTATATAGGCCCTCCCACAGGTGGAAAGGTGGAGTGAAGACGTCAGTACTGCAATTCATATCAGCTTTTCCTCCTTCCCTATGTCATGCTTCTCCCTTTTCACTTGTTTCCTGTGTCCAGGCAGTTTATTTAGGAGGTAATTCCAAGTCCGTATTTTAGGCTCTGTTTTTAGGGATACCTAAACTAAGAAACAGGCCCTAAGTTGAGATTTGGGTCATTCAGAAAAAGAACCCCATAATTCAAAAAAGCGAGTGAGAGAAAAGTATATCATAATCTATAAAACCAGAGTAAGGCACAATTTAGTAATGAAAGAAGAGACCAGAAGAGAAGATAATTTTGACCTCAGGGGAACTTCATTCAGTGTTTAAAGTCGCCTCCATCAGTGCAGGAATAGGAAAACTGGCTTCTGACATATCCCGCACACTTTGTGCTGTTCGAGCCTTGCCATGGCTCCTCGGCCAGTGTTTGTTTTTTTCCCTCTAACCTTTCATTTTAATCTTGTAGGACCCAGTGACTCCTGGTGCCTATCCTGTCTTTGTTGGCCTCTAGACCTGGTCTTTTCTTATTCTTTAAAAGGATAGCTTTTACCTTGATTGTGAGAGAGATATAAGTTATCTGGTGATTATGACTGAGAGGGTGAGGGAGATTGTCTTAAAAACCTGGCGTCCTGTGCAAAGGGTTCTGATCCAAGATCACTTAGTATTTTGAATTCACCTCTTCCCACAAACCCACTGAATCTATAGCTACACACTGAACAATTCCCTCTGAAAGGAATCTAGAAACTAGCTGAGTGACACCTGCACATCAGGTAAATGAGAAAAAACCCACATCAAAGTGGGTAGAATAGGCTGAGACACACGTCCATCACAGACCTCATCCTTGGCACAGTGACATACAATTGGAAGGGGACTCCAACTGCCAGCTGCTCCTTGAAGAGTGAGGGTTTGAACCCAACATCTCATGGCCCAACTTTTAAACTCCTACCTCAGGGACAAGCCCCTAAACGGGCTGTGAAAACCAGTGGGGCTTGCATCCACCAGACCCACTAGACAATATCAAACAAACAGCTCTTAACAGGCTCCTGAGTACTCCCCATGGCTGTCCCCACAGGACTAAGCACAGAGATGCTCTCAGAAATACCCATCTCACAGTCTTTCACTGAAAGAGGCCTATTTGTATATCCTAAAAGGGCATCCTGAAGGTCAGCTTCCTAATTTAGCACACATCTGGGACAACTGCTATTCTCCCCAGAGACCAGGGAGGCTGTCAGCAGCCATCTCCACATTCTCCCTCTGCCCTAATATGGGTCACTGTTATCTCCTTGAAAGGAGCTGGGCACATCTCTGGAGCCCTGGCTTTTGTGGCTGCTGCCCAGAGGATATACCCCTTAATCTGAATATTTTTGGTAGCCTTGTGTTCACAGATTCCACAGGACTGCAGCAAATGAAAGAATCAGCTCTTAACTAGCTATCTCCCCAGAGCTCAGTGCAGAGGGAGCAGACAGAAATGCCCAGCTCCTGGTCTTTCTCTTGCATACCTTAAAGCCGATGCCTGAGGGTCTAACTTCCAATCAGCCAGCATCTAGATACTGAATGAGATCCTCCTCTTTGGAACACTGATAAGTCTTTGCACACTTCAACGACTGGGAGCCACTAGGACAAAGAGGGTAGCTTGGACAATCACAAAGGTTGGAGAGACACCAAGAACTAGAGCCAGTAAGGCTCATGTCCTACTTGAGGTCACTCCTTCAAGACTGGGAGAAGTGACTATTTTATTTAATGTGCATAAGCTAAAAATGAGGGAACAGAGGAAGAGTTCAAAATAATGTTCGTAAGGATGGTCACCAAGGCCAGAAGAATGCATGAATACAGTGAGAATTTTAACAAAGAGAAAATATAAGAAAGTACCAAAAAGAAAGCACAGAATTGAAGAATATAATAACTGAACTGAAAAATCAATACAGAGTTCAACAGCAGACTAGATGAAGTGGAAGAAAGGATCAGCAAACTCAAAAACAGGGCAGAGGAATTCATCTAATTGGAGCAGCAAAAAGAAAGAAAAAGAGTAAAAATAGCTTAAGGGTTTATGGGACAAAGTGAAATGGACTATTATTTATATTATAGGGGTGTCATGAAGAGAAAATAGAAAAGGGCTGAAAATGTATTTGAAGAAATAATTACTAAAACTTCTCTAACCTGGGGAAGGAAGTAGACATCTAGGTCTAGGAAGCCCAGGGTTCCAAATAAGATGAACCCAAAGATGCCCACACCAAGGCACAGTATAATTAAAATGACCAAGTTTAAGAAAGAATCTTAAAATCAGCAAGAGAAAACCTTGTTATGTACAAGGGAACACCTATGAGACTATCAGATTTTTCAGTAGAAATTTTACAAGCCAGAAGGGCATAGCATGATATATTCAAAGTGCTGAAAGCAAAAAAAAAACTGCCAAACAAAAATATTCTACCTGGCAAAATTGTCCTTCAGAATTGTAGGAGAGAAAAAGAGTTTTCCAGACAGGAAAATGCTGAAAGAGTTTTCCTAAACTGGCCTTACGAGGAATATTAAAGGGACTTCTTTGAGCTGAAATGAAAGGGCACAAATTAATAACAGAAATATGTGAATGTATAAATATCACTGGCAAAATAAATATACAGTTAAATTCAGAATATTCTAATGTAATGGTGGTGGGAAGGTAAGTCTCTTATAAATCTAGTTCAAATTAAAACACAAAAGTAGTAAATATAGCTATTACCACAGTAATTTCAATTGACACACAAGGTAAAAAGATGTAAATTGTTCCATCAAAAACATAAAAAGTGGTGGGGAGAGTAAAAATACAGAGCTTTAGTATTCTTTTGAACTTGTTATTAGTTTAAAATAGAATGTTATAAAGATAAGATGTTTTATATAAGCCTATGGTAACTGTAGGCAAAAACCTATAGTAGATACACAAAAAATAGATTAATCTAAGGATATCATTACAGAAAATCATTAAATTACAAAGGAAGACATAAAAAGAATAAAGGAACAAAGATATTACAAATAGCCAAGGAACGATTAGCAAAATGGCAATAGTAAGTCCATGTCTATCAATAAGTACTTTAAATATAAGTGGAGTAAAGTCTTCAATCAAAAGACACAGAGTGGCTGAATGAATAAAAAAATAAGACACAACTTACTTCAGATATAAGGACACATACAGACTGAAAGTGAAGGAATGGAAAAAGCTATTCCATGCAAATAGAAACCAGGAGAAAGCAATGGTAGCAATACCCACGTCGGACAAAATAGACTATGAGCAAGACTGTAGAAAGAGACAAAAAAGTCATTATATAATGCCAAAGGAATCAATCCAACAAGAGGATATAACATTTGTGAATATTTATGCACCCAACATAGGAGCACCTAAGTGTATAAACCAAGCATTAATAGCCATAAATGGAGAATAGATAGCAATACCTTAATAGTAGGGGACTTCAATACCCCACTTATAATAAACAGATCATCCAGGCAGAAAATCAATAAGGAAACACTGGACTTAACACCTTAGCTAGATGGACTTAACAGACATGTATGCAGCATTCCATCCAAAGCAGACTATATATTCTTCTCAAGAACACATGGAACATTCTCTAGGACAAATCAAATGTTAGGCCCCAAAACAAATCTTAATAATTTAATAGACTGAAATTATATAATTATCCAACCATCATGGGATGAAACTAGAAATCAATTACAAAAGAAAACTGGAAAAAGTCACGAATACATGGAGATTAAGCAACATGCCACTGAACAACCAATGGGTCAAAGAGGAAATAAAAAGAAAAAAAATGTCTTGAAACAAATGAAAATGGAAAAATACATACCAAAACTTAGGGGATTAAGTGAAAGCAATTCTAATAGGGAAATTCACAGCAATAAATGACTACATTAAGAAATCAGAGAGATCTCTAATAAACACCCTAACTTTATGCCTCAATGACTAGAAAAAAAAACTAAGCCTAAAGATTGTAGAAGAAGGAAATAATAAAGATCAGAGCAGTAATAAATGAATAGAAACTAAATGGACAATAGAAAAGATAAATGAAACAAAGGACTTTTTAAAGGTAAATAGACAAACCTTTAGCTAAATTTACCAAGAAAAAAAGAGAAAGGACTAAAATTAAAAAAAAACAACAGAAATGAAGGATGAGACATTAAAACTGATACCACAGAAATACAAAGGATCATAAGAGAGTACTATGAGTAGTTATATGCCAAAAACCAGACAACCTAGAAAAATGGATAGATTTCTAGAAACATACAAAACTATTGAGATTGAATCATAAAGAAGTACAAAATCTGAACAGACTAATAACTAGTAAGGAAATTGAATCAAAATCAAAACATCCCAAGAAAGAAAAGTTCAGGAACAGAGCTTCACTAGTGAATCCTTCCAAATATTCAAATAATTAAAACAAATCCTTCTCAAACTCTCCCAAAAAAATAGAAGAGAATAGAGCTCTTCCAAACTCATTTTATGAGGCCAGCATTGCTGTGATACCAAAACCATGCAAGGGATACCAAAAAAGAAAACTATAGGCCAAATCCCTGGTGAACATAAATGCAAAAATCCTCAACAAAATGTTAGCAAATGGAATTTAATAGCACACTAAAACGATCATACACCATGATCCTGTCGGATTTATTCTAGGGATGCAACGATGGCTCAATATCTTCAAATCAATGTGACACCATATTAACAAAACGAAGTATAAAAATCATATGATCATCTCAACAGATGCAGAAAAAGTATTTGAAAAATCCAACATCCATTCATGATAAAAACTCTCAACAAACTGGGTGTAGAGGGAATGTACCTCAACATAATAAAGACCATGACAAGCCTACAGCTAACATCATATGAAAAGTTGAAAGAATTTCCTCCAAGATCAGGAACAAGACAAGGATGTCTGCTCTTGCCACTTTCATTCAACATAGTATTGGAAGTCCTAGCCAGAGAAATAAGGCAACCAAAAGAAATAAAAGGCATCCAAAGAGGAAAGGAAGAGATAAAACTGTCTATCTGCAGGTAACATGGTATTTTATAACCTTAAAGACCCCACTAAAAAACTTTTAGAAATAATAAATTCAGTAAAGGTGCAGAATATAAATTCAATATATGAAAATCAGTTGTGTTCCAGCCAAAATCATACGTAATAGCAAAAAGCTTAAACCTTTTCCTCTAAGATGAACAGACAAGGATGCTCACTTTCCCCACTTTTATTCAACATAGTACTGGAAGTCCTAGCCACAGCAATCAGACAACACAAAGAAATAAAAGGCATCTAAATTGGTAAGGAAGAAGTTCAACTGTCACTATTTGCAGATGACATGATACTGTTCATAGAAAACCCTTAAAGACTCTACCTAAAAACAATTAGAATAATTGGATTCAGCAAAGTTGCAGGATACAAAATACACAGAAATATGTTGCATTCCTATATACTAACAATGAACTAACAAAAAGAGAAATTAGGAAAATAACTCCATTTACAATTGCATCAAAAAGAATAAAATACCTAGGAATAAACTTAACCAAGGAGGTGAAAGAGCTAAACTCTGAAAACTGTAAGAGACTTATGAGAGAAATTAAACAAGATACCAATACATGGAAATCTATCCTGTGCTCATGGAGAGGAAGAATTAATATTGTCAAAATGGCCATCCTGCTCAAAGCAATTTACAGATTCAGTGCAATCCCTACCAAAATACCAATGGCATTTTTCAATGAACTAGAACAAAAGACCCTGAATAGCCAAAGGCATCCTGAGAAGGAAAAACAAAGCTGGGGAGATTATACTCCTGACTTCAAGCTCTACTACAAAGCTACAGTAATCAAAATAGTTTGGTACTGGCACAAGTACAGACCCCATAGATCAATGGAACAGAATACTGAGACCAGATATATGGGCAATTAATATATGATAAAGGAGCCATTAATATACAATGGGGAATTCATTTGGTACTTGTCTTTTTTGGCTTGGCTTATTTCACTGAGCATAATACCCTCTATCTCCATCCATGTTGTTGCAAATGGTAGGATTTGTTTTCTCCTTATGGCTGAATAATATTCCATTGTGTATATGTACCACATCTTCTTTATCCATTCTTCTACTGATGGATTAGCAGATGTAATGTTAGGGGGGCACGGGAAGGGCTGTACAACCCAGAGAAGACAAGTAGTGACTCAATAGCATCTCACTATGCTGATGGACAGTGACTGTAATGGGGTTGGTGGGGGGGACATGATGAAGGGGGTAGTGTAATCACCATAATATTGCTCATTTAATTGTAGATTAATGATATCAAAATAAACTTAAAAAAATATATATGTATACAATGGGGAAAAAAACAACCTCTTCAACAACTGATGCTAGGAAAACTGGACAGCTACATGTAAGAGAATGAAATTAGATTATTGTCTAACTCCAAACACAAAAGTAAACTCAAAATGGATCAAAGACCTGAATGTAAGTCACAGAACTATAAAACTCTTAGAAGAAAACACAGCCAAAAATATCTTGAACATAAGTATAAACAATCTTTTCCTGAACACATCTCCTCAGGCAAGGGAAACAAAATAAAAAATGAATAAGTGGGACTACATCAAACAAAAAAGTTTCTGTACAGCAAAGGACACCATCAGCAGAACAAAAAGGTATCCTTCAGTATGGAAGACTATATTTGTAAATGACTTATAAAGGGTTAACATCCAAAATATATAAAGAACTCATAAGCCTCTACATCCAAAAAACAAATAACCCAATTAAAAAAGTGGACAGACTTCCGGGAAGATGGCGGTGTGAGCAGGGCGGCAGAAATCTTCTCCCAACACTACATTTATCTACGAAAACACAGCAAATACATCTATTCCTAAAAGAGAGACGAGAATACACAGGAAAGCGCACAGCGTGCAGCTACACCCGAGAGCAATCGGCACCCCAAGAGGCGGGTAAGACACGGAGCCGCGACCCGGTGGGACCCGAGCCCTCCCCCACCCCAGCGCACCGGCGGGAGGAGAAGATTCAGAGCCGGGAGGGAGTGGAAGTACACCCCGCGAAGTAGCCAGCCCCGGGGATCTGTGCGGGGAGTGCTGACCCACATTGCGCAGTGCAGCGGAGATTGGAGAGACAGAGGGGCAGGATCTGAGCGGGGAACGCGCCAGGGTGCTTGCAGCCGGCTCCCGGGAAGGAAAAAAAAAAGCGCGCGCTTTCTTCAGCAGTCTTAAAGAGACAGGAGCCCAGCGGAGGAGCCGGATCACCCCAGCACACTCAGCCCAGCAGGCTGGGAGTCCTGGGGAGTTTCAGACGCCTTAGCTGGCGACTGGGGACGCGTAGCCATACTTACACTTCTCACTAAGATCAACAGCCTCCTAGTCGTTCCCACCCCTGCAAGAGTGATAAAGGGCCCTGCCGAGCGGCACAGTCACAGCTGTGGAATAGTGGGGCAATAGCACCACCTACAGCATTCCCACAGAATCTACGTCCGGTGGGCATTTTTTTTGTTTTGTTTGTTTTGTTTTGTTTTTGTTTTTTCTTTTTTCTTTTTTTCTTTCTTCTTTTTTTTTCTTCTCTTTTTAAAGTCTTAAAGAGCCCAGCTGATAATACGTGGCAACTACCAGTGACCAACTTGATAGCCATGAAAAGACAGAGCAATATGGTTCAGACCAAAATCAACCAGACAACCCCAGAGAGGGAGTCTGAAGGGATGGAAATACACAGTCTTCCTGAAAAAGAATTCAGAATAAAAGTCATAACCATGCTGATGGACCTACAGAGAAATGTGCAAGAGCTGAGGGAGGAAGTGAGCGAAGTGAGGAAAGACAATGCAGAAATCAGACAAGCGATCAACGGGCTTAACAGCAGAATGGATGAGATGCAAGAGACTGTTAATGGAATAGAAAACAGAGAACAGGAGTACAGAGCAGCTGAGGCAGAGAGAGATAAAAGGATTTCTAGGAATGAAAGAATATTAAGAGAACTGTGTGACCAATTCAAACGGAACAATATTCGCATTATAGGAGTACCAGAGGAAGAAGACAGAGAAAAAGGGATGAAAGTGTCTTTGAAGAAATAATTGCTGAAAACTTTCCCTCGCTGGGGAAGGAAATAGTCTCGCAGTCCACCGAAGCCCACAGATCTCCCATCACAAAGGACCCAAGGAAGACAACACCAAGACACATAATAATTAAGATGGCAAAGATCAAAGATAAAGACAGGGTATTAAAGGCAGCTAGAGAGAGAAAAAGATCACCTACAAAGGAAAACCCATCAGACTATCATCAGACTTCTCAACAGAAACCTTACAGGCCAGAAGAGAATGGCATGATATATTTAACGTTATGAAACAGACGGGCCTCGAACCAAGAATATTGTATCCAGCACGATTATCATTTAAATATGATGGAGGGATTAAACAGTGTCCAGACAAACGAAAGTTGAGAGAGTTTGGCTCTCATAAACCACCACTACAGGATATCTTAAACGGACTGCTCTAGATGGAAGCACCCCTAAGGCTAAAAAGATGTCACCAGAGAAAATAAAATCATAGCAAAGAAAGCAGACCATCCAAATACTAAATAAAGGCAAAGAATAAAACACCTATTATAGAAAGAATGGAGGAGGAGGAATAAAAAGGGAGAGAAATAAAGAAACATCAGACTGTGTTTACAATAACTTAACAAGAAAGTTAAGTTAGATTGTTAGATAGTAAAGAAGCAACCCTTGAACCCTTGGTAACCACGAATCTAAAGCCAGCAATGGCAATAAGTACATACCTATCAATAATCACCCTAAATGTAAATGGACTGAATGCACCAATCAAAAGACACAGAGTAACAGAATGGATAAAAAAGCAAGACCCATCTATATGCTGCCTACAAGAAACTCACCTCAAATCCAAAGATATACACAGACTAAAAGTGAAAGGATGGAAAAAGATACTTCATGCAAATAAAAAAGAGAAAAAAACAGGTGTTGCAGTACTTATATCAGACAAAATAGACTTCAAAATGAAGAAAGTAGCAAAAGATAAAGAAGGATATTACATAATGATAAAGGGGTCAGTCCAACAAGAAAATATAACCATTATAAGTATATATGCATGCAACACAGGAGCGCCAGCATACGTGAGACAAATACTAACAGAATTAAAGGAGGAAACAGACAGCAATGCATTCATCTTAGGAGACTTCAACACACCACTCACTCCAGAGGACAGATCAACCAGACAGAAAATAAGTAAAGACACAGAGGCACTGAACAACACACTAGAACAGATGGACCTAACAGACATCTACAGAACTCTACACCCAAAAGCAACAGGATACACATTCTTCTCAAGTGCACATGGAACATTTTCCAGAATAGACCACATACTAGGCCACAAAAAGAACCTCAGTAATTTCAAAAATATTGAAATCCTACCAACCAACTTCTCAGATCACCAAGGTATAAAACTAGAAATAAATTTTAGAAAGAAATCAAAAAGGCTCACAAATACATGGAGACTTAACAACACTCTCCTAATTAATCAATGGGTTAACGACCAAATCAAAACAGAAATCAAAGAATATATGGAGACTAATGACAACAACAACAACACAAAGCCACAACTATTGTGGGACGCAGCAAAGGCAGTTCTAAGAGGAAAGTATATTGCAATCCAGGCCTATTTAAAGAAGGAAGAACATTCCCAAATGAATAGTCTAAAGACACAATAAATGAAATTGGAAAAAGAACAAATGAGGCCCAAAGTCACCAGAAGGAGGGACATAATAAAGATTAGAGAAGAAATAAATAAAATTGAGAAGAATAAAACAATAGAAAAAAATCAATGAAACCAGGAGCTGGTTCTTTGAAAAAATAAACAAAATAGATAAACCCCTAACCAGAGTCATTAAGAGAAAAAGAGAATCTACACACATAAACACAATCAGAAATGAGAAAGGAAAAATCACGACGGACCCCACAGAAATACAAAGAATCATAAGAGAATATTATGAGAATCTATATGCTAACAAGCTGGAAAACATAGAAGAAATGGACAACTTCTTAGAAAAATACAACCTTCCAACACTGACCAAGCAAGAAACAGAAAAACTAAACAGACCAATCACCAGCAACGAAATTGAATTGGTAATCAAAAAACTACCCAAGAACAAAACCCCTGGGCCTGATGGATTCACCTCTGAATTCTACCAGAAATACAGAGAAGAAATAACACTGATTGTCCTTAAAGTTTTCCAAAAAATAGAAGAGGAGGGAATACTTCCAAACTCATTCTATGAAGCCAGCATCACTCTAATACCAAAACCAGGCAAAGACCTCACCAAAAAAGAAAATTACAGACCAATATCCCTGATGAACGTAGATGCAAAAATACTCAACAAAATATTAGCAAACTGAATTCAAAAATACATCAAGACGATCATACACCATGATCAAGTGGGATTCATCCCAGGGATGCAAGGATGGTACAACATTCGAAAATCCATCAACATCATCCACCACATCAACAAAAAGAAGAACAAAAACCACATGATCATCTCCATAGATGCTGAAAAAGCATTTGACAAAATTCAGCATCCATTCCTGATTAAAACTCTCAACAAAATGGGTATAGAGGGCAAGTACCTCAACATCATAAAGGCTATATATGACAAACCCACAGCTAACATCATACTTAACGGTGAGACGCTGAAAGCTTTTCATCTAAGATCGGGTACAAGACAGGGATGCCCAGTCTCTCCACTGTTGTTCAACATAGTACTGGAGGTCCTAGCCACAGCAATCAGACAAAACAAACACATACAAGGCATCCAGATTGGTAAAGAAGAAGTCAAATTGTCACTATTTGCAGATGACATGATACTGTACATAAAAAACCCTAAAGATTCCATTCCAAAACTACTAGAACTAATATCTGAATTCAGCAAAGTTGCAGGATACAAAATTAACACACAGAAATCTGTTGCTTTCCTATACACTAACGATGAACTAACAGAAAGAGAAATCAGAAAAACAATTCCATTCACAATTGCATCAAAAAGAATAAAATACCTAGGAATAAACCTAACGAAGGAAGTGAAAGACCTGTACTCTGAAAACTACAAGACACTCCTAAGAGAAATTAAAGAGGACACTAACAAATGGAAATGCATCCCATGCTCTTGGCTAGGAAGAATAAATATTGTCAAAATGGCTATACTACCTAAAGCAATCTACAGATTCAATGCAATCCCTATCAAACTACCAACAGCTTTCTTCAATGAACTGGATCAAATAATTCTAAAATTCATATGGAACCACAAAAGACCCCGAATAGCCAAAGCAATCCTGAGAAGGAGGAATAAAACAGGGGAATTACGCTCCCTGACTTCAAGCTCTACTACAAAGCCACAGTAATCAAGACAATTTGGTATTGGCACAAAAACAGACCCACAGACCAGTGGAACAGAACAGAAAATCCAAACATTAACCCAAACATATACAGTCAATTAATATTTGATAAAAGTGCCTTGGATATACAATGGGGAGATGACAGCGTCTTCAGCAGCTGGTGTTGGAAAAACTGGACAGCTACATGTAAGAGAATGAAACTGGACTACTGTCTAGCCCCATACACAAAGGTAAACTCAAGGTGGATCAAAGACCTGAATGTAAGTCATGAAACCATAAAACTCTTAGAAAAAAACATAGGCAAAAATCTCTTGGACATAAACAACACAAACAACACAAATGTTGGCGAGGATGTGGAGAAAAGGGAACCCTCCTACACTGCTGGTGGGACTGCAAATTAGTTCAACCATTGTGGAAAGCAGTATGGAGGTTCCTAAGAAAACTCAAAATAGAAATACCATTTGACCCAGGAATTCCACTCCTAGGAATTTACCCTAGGAATGCAGCAGCCCTATTTGAAAAGGACAGATGCACCCCTATGTTTATTGCAGCACTATTTCCAATAGCCAAGAAATGGAAGCAACCTAAGTGTCCATCAGTAGATGAATGGACAAAGAAGAGGTGGTACATATACACAGTGGAATATTATTCAGCCATAAGAAGAAAGCAAATCCTACCATTTGCAACAACATGGATGGAGCTAGAGGGTATTATGCTCAGTGAAATAAGCCAAGCCGTAAAAGACAAGTATCAAATGATTTCACTCATATGTGGAGTATAAGAACAAAGAAAAAATACTGAAGGAACAAAACAGCAGCAGACTCACAGAACCCAGGAACGGACTAATAGTTACCAAAGGGAAAGGGCTTGGGGAAATGGGCGGGAAGGGAGGGATAAGAGGGAAAAGGGGGCATTACGATTAGCAGATATAATGTTGGGGGGGCACAGGGAGGGCAGTACAACTCAGAGAAGACAAGTAGTGATTCTATAGCATCTCACTACGCTGATGGACAGTGACTGTAATGGGGTTTGTGGGGCGGACCTGATGAAGGGTAGTTTAATAACCGTAATATTGCACATGTAATTGTAGATTAATGATAATAAAATAAATTTAAAAAAAAGTGGACAGATCATCTGAACAGGTACTCCTCCAAAGAAGAAATACAGATGACCAACAAGGCACATGAGAAGATGCTGCACATTGCTAGTCATAAAGGAAATTCAAGTCAAAATCACACGAGATATCACTTCACACCAGTTAGAATGGACACTCTCCAAAAGACAAGAAACCACAAGTGCTGGCAAAGATGCAGAGAAATAGGAAACCTCCTACACTGTTGGTGGGAATGTTAATTCATGCAACCACTATGGAAAGCAACATGGAGGTTCCTCAAGAAACTGAAAATAGAAATAACATTAGATCCAGTAATTATGCTGCTAGGAATTTCCCTCATGAAAATAAAATCCCTTATTCAAGAAGATATATGCACCTCTATGTTTATTGCTACACTATTTGGAATGTAACCTAAGGGTCCATCAATAGATGAATGGATAAAGCAGAGATGGTACATATTCACAATGGAATATTATTCATCCATAAAAATACAAGAAATCCTGCCATTTGAAACAACATGGATGGATTTAGAGTATATTATGCTCAGTGAAATAAGCCAGGCAGTGAAAAACAAATACCATATTATTTCACTTATTTGTGGAATATAAAAACAGAAGGAGCAAAACAGGATTAGACTCAGACACTGAGAAGTGACTAGTGGTTACCAAGGGGGAGGAGTTGGGCAGGTTGGGGGAGGGAGAATGGGATAAAGGGGCACAATAATTTTCAATCACAATGTAAGTTGGTCATAGGGATGGTAGTACAGCATGGAGAATATAATCAGTGATTCTGCAACATCTTTCTATGTTGATATAGTAACTACACTAGAGGGGGTGAGGATTTATTAATATGGGTAACTGTTGAACCACTGTGTTGTACATTTGAAACCAACATAAGATTGTGTATCAGTGATACTTCAATAAAAAAATCAGTTGTATTTCTATACACTGGTAAAACTTAGAGAAATAGAGAAAAAAAACCCATTTATTTAGGAATAAATTTAAGTAAGGAGGTGAAAGATCTGTACACTGAACTGAAAATTACAAGACACTGGTGTAAGAAATTGAAGACACAAATAAATGGAAAGATAATCTGTACACATGGATAGGAAGAATTAATATTGTCAAGATGTCCCTGCTACCCAAATCCATCTACAGATAAAGTGCAATTCCTGTTAAAACTCCAATGGCGTTTTTAACAGATATAGAAAAAACAATCCTAAAATTTCTATGATACCACAAAAGACCTCAAATAGCCAAAGCAATCTTGAGAACAGAGTTGGTGGCATCACATTTCCTGATTTTTAAACTATTTACAAAACTGTAGTAATCCGGACAGTGTGGTATTAGCATAAAAACAGACACATAGATCAATGGAACAGACTAGAGAGCCCAGAAATAAATCCATGCATATATGGCCAATTAATTTAGGACAAAGAAGACAAGAATATACAACGGGGAAAGGATTATCTCTTCAATAAATGGTGCTGGGAAAACTGAACAGCTACATGCAAATAAATTAAGTTGGACCTCTATTTTATACCATACACAAAAATCAACTCAAAGTAGATCAAATGATTGAACATAAGACCTGAAACCATAAAACTCAGAGAAGAAAACATAGAAGGTAAGCTCCTGGATGTTGACCTAGGCAATGATTTTTTTGGATATGACACAAAAAGCAAAGGTAACAAAAACAAAAATAAACAGGTGGGGATACATCAAACGAAAAAGCTTCTGCACAGCAAAGGAAACCACCAACAGAACTAAAAGGCAACCTAAGGAATAGGAGAAAATATTTGCAAGTCACATATCTGATAAGGCGTCAATATCCAAAATATATAAAGTACTCAAAACTGAATAGCAAAAAGCCAAATAATCCATTTTAAAAATGGACAAAGGAAATGAATAGAAATATTTTCAAAGAAGATACCCAAATAGTCGATGGGTGTGTGAAAAGGTGTTCAACATTACTAATCAGCAGGGAAATGCAAATCAAAACCACAAGGAGGTATCACTTCATACCTGTTAGAATGGCTACCATAAAAAAGATAGAAGAAACAGGTATTGGATGGAATGTAGAGAAAAGGAAACCCTTTCGCCCTATTGGTGGGAACATAAATTGAGGTTGCCAGTACGGAAAACTATGGAGGCTCCTTAGAAATTAAAAAAAGAGGTACCATATGATTCATCAAGTCCACCCCTAGATATGTATATAAAGAAAATGATACCACTATTATCACAGAGATATCTGCGTTCCCATACAGTATTATTCACCATAGCCAGATATGGAACAACCTAAGCACCCATTCTTGTACGAATGGATAAAGAAGACCCACACTCATACACACACACTGGAATCATTGAGCCATAAAAAATAAGGAAATCCTGCCTTTTACAACAACATGGATGGACATAGAGCATTATGCTAAGTGAAATAAGTCAGACAGAGAAATGCTATAAAAACAAATAGAACAAATTAGTAGTTGCCAGAGGTGGGAAGGTGGGAGTAGACAAAATGGGTGAAGATGGTCAAAAGTACCAACTTTCAGTTATAAGATAATTAAG
Organism: Smutsia gigantea; assembly: GCA_032199065.1. Lineage (NCBI taxonomy): Eukaryota > Metazoa > Chordata > Mammalia > Pholidota > Manidae > Smutsia > Smutsia gigantea. Next base: position 169,307 of record JAVSCE010018931.1, read on the forward strand.
TTCCGGAGATGTGATGTGCAACATGGTGACTGCAGTACCAATACTATGTTATATATTTGAAATTTGCAAAGGGCCGAGATCTTAGAAGTTCTCATTACAAGAAAAAAGTTGCGACTATATGAAATGATGGATGTCCAATAAAGTGGTGATTACTTCACAATATATATATATATCAAATCATGTTGTACACCATAAAGTAATACAATGTTATATGTCAACTATATATCACTAAAATTGGGGGAAAAAAGAAACTGCCACCCCGTGCAGCCATAGGGACACCACATTCAGATTTCTTTCAAGGAAGAACTTACTATGGAGCTCTGAGGACGGCAGTCATGGACACCATATCTCTGCAGTGCCGTTGGGATCCAACCCAATATTGAAGCAGCTCCCAGCCAACGAGTCAGTACAGTGGGGACACTGGGGCCTGCCAGGCCATTTATGACCCACCAGGGGCTTCTCTAGCAGGCAGTCTTTGCTCCAGAGCCCTCTTGATTTGCCTAAGATACTGTCAGACGGAGAACATGGTCCAGAATCCTTTCCTGCCCAATCCTTTCTCCCCCTTTATTTCCGTAGGTGTTACCCCTCAATAAGCCTCTTACACTCCTTTTTCCATCTCAGTGTTTGTTTCCTGGATGACCTGAATTGACACAATTGGAACCAAGAGTGGTCTGAGAAAGCAAGAGAAGATTTGCTGACTGCATCACTCATTTCCCAGCTGGCAATGCAGACCCTAGCCAGGTTGTTATACAGGAACGGGTGATCTGTGGGTAGGTGGTGGGAACGATGGGCAAGCTACAGTAAAAGGACCAAATCCCACCTGTCACCTGTTTTTCATTGCTGTTATTGCTTTAATTTGTATGGAAAAGTCTTTATTTTATGTTCAGTTTTTTAAAAAAATTAATAACCTTATTATTTGAGCACTTTTAGGTTTACAGAAAAATTAACAGAAATTTATTCACCCCCAACCTATTTTAACATATTTCCTTATTAGTAACATCTTGAATTAGTGTAAAACATTTATTACAATTGATGAAACAATATTAGTACATTATTATTAAATAAAGGCCATAGTTTACATCATGGTTCACTTTTTGTGTTGTACACTCTATGGCTTTTGCAAATGTGTAATGTCATGTATCCACCATTATAATATCATGCAGCATAGTTTCATTACGCTAAAAGTTCTGAGGCTCACTTCTTTATCCCTGAATCCTTGAAACCACTGCTCTTTTTATTGTCTCCGTAGATTTGCCTTTACCAGTCAAAATCGGAATCATACAACTGCCTGTTCTTTTAAAAGTTGTATTGGGTCACAGCCATATGCATTTACATTTTGTCTGTTTTTGCACTACAAGGGAGTTGAGTAGTTGCTACAGAGACTGGTCAACAAAGCCAAACAGTATTTACTATCTGACCTTTTACAGGAAGTTTGATGACCCCTGGTCTATGGCACAAGATGGCAGCCCAATTGCTAAATTTTTTTCCATGCTGACTTGGGAGGAGAACACCCCAGCCAGAGTAATCATTCAGCTACTTGAGAAGCAAGCGACAGTGGATATGGAGGAACATGTGGACAAGGATAATAGAATTGGCTTACTGGTACTAAATTACACTAACCCACTTGAGAGAGGTAAAGAAAAGCTAAGGCAGTAACAACTCATTGAAAATTAAGCGCGGGGGCCAGAGAGCTTCTTCAGAATCTTCCTAAAGCCCTTATCTCCTGAAGTAAAAGAGCAAAAGAAATGGAAGACCAAACTGAAGACTTAATAGAGTTGTTGACATGCAAGTTGACTGAATGCTCAGCTGAGGCAGGTCTCATACCAACATCAGGGCCTTTCTGGACAAACCTGGGACCCTTAATACAGGATGGGACTGTGTTACTCTCCATACTCCTCTGAGCGCTTAGAGACTACAGATGTGGCTATTCCATTCTTCTCTTCCCTATAAAGAAACAGTCACCTCTTACTCCAACCCCTTAGCCCCACTGCAGGGGTCTCTTCTCCACAGGCTCCACCAGAAGATCTGCCCCCATGTTTCTCCAGCATCCAGGCTGATACCTGGGGGTAAACATGAGCCAGCCATGGAGTTATTGGGCTTGATAAGGAGAGAAAGGAAAGTTACCTTAAAAGACCTGCAAAGGTTGGCTTACACAAGCAGGCTGGGGCCTGGAGGGCACCCAAGGGTTTTGATTTTGAGTGTGCTTCATCGAGGCGACCAGAACATTGGGCCAGATAAAGAAGTTTGTTCACACAGGAGCACCGTCTCCAGAAACTAGATTTAACATGCTCACAAGGGTCTCAGGGAATTGGGAACATTTACTGTGCTGGTGACTCCTAGAACCCTGGAAAACGCAAGGGCCAATGCTGAGCCAAGTTGAAACACCTTAATTGCAATAACAGACTATAGAGGAAGGAGCTAAAAGGCCCAAGGACCTGGCATACTAGAGTAAACATTCTTTGTGAATGATAAAAGACTCACAGTATAATTATGTTCTATGGCACAACCCAAGAGACACCCACTCATCAAGGCCATTAGGAATGCACTGCCAAGAGGAACACCAGCATCAGTAAGAAATTTAACAGTCCCTCTCCTTTGCAGACAGTAGGAGGTGCAGATAAAAGTCTTGGATGATTTCTTTTTTTTTCTTTGCTATTATTAATATACAATTACATGAGCAACATTATGGTTACTAGACACCCCCTATTATCAAGTCCCCACCACATACCCCATTGCAGTCACTGTCCATCAGCATAGTATAAGATGTTATGGAATCACTACTCGTCTTCTCTGTTATACTGCATTCCCCGTATCCCCCATCCCCACCCCCAACCCGGCTACATTATGTGTGCTAATTGTAATAGCCCTTTTCCCCCCATATCGCCCCCTTCTCACCCATCCTCCCAAGTCCCTTTCCCTTTGTTAACTGTTAGTCCATTCTTGGGTTCTGTGAGTCTGCTGCTGTTTTGTTCCTTCAGGTTTTTCTTTGTTCTTATACTCCACAGATGAGTGAAATCACTTGATACTTGTCTTTTTCCACCTGGCTTACTTCACTGAGCATAATACCCTCTAGCTCCATCTATGTTGATGCAAATGGTAGGATTTGTTTTCTTCTTATGACTGAATAATAGTCCATTGTGTGTATGTACCACCTCTTCTTTATCCACTCATCTACTGATGGACATGTAGGCTGCCTCCATTTCTTGGCTATTGTAAATAGTGCTGCAATAAACATAGGGGTGCATATGTCTTTTTCAAACTGGGCTGCTGCATTCTTAGGGTAAATTCCTAGGAGTGGAATTCCTGGGTCAAATGGTATTTCTATTTTGTGTTTTTTGAGGAACCTCCATACTGCTTTCCACAATGGTTGAACTAATTTGCATTCCCCCCAGCAGTGTAGGAGGGTTCTCTTTTCTCCACATCCTAGGCAACATTTGTTGTTGTTTGTCTTTTGGATGTTGGCCATCCTCACTGTGTGAGGTGATATCTCATTGTGGTTTAAAGTTGGATTTCCCTGATGACTAGCGATGTGGATCATCTTTTCATGTGCCTCTTGGCCATCTGAATTTCTTCTTTGGAGAAATGTCTATTCATGTCCTCTGCCCATTTCTTAATTGGATTATTTGCTTTTTGTTTGTTAAGGTGCATGAGTTCTTTATATATTTTGGATGTCAACGCTTTATCAGATACGTTATTTGTGAATATATTCTCCCATACTGTAGCATGTCTTTTTGTTCTACTGATGGTGTCCTTTGCTGTACAGAAGCTTTTCAGCTTGATATAGTCCCACTTGTTCATTTTTGCTTTTGTTTCCCTTGCCCGGGAGATATGTTCATGAAGAAGTCGCTCATGTTTATGTCCAAGAGATTTTTGCCTATGTTTTTTTCTAAGAGTTTTATGGTTTCATGACTTACATTCAGGTCTTTGATCCACCTTGAGTTTACCTTTGTGTATGGGGCTAGACAGTAGTCCAGTTTCATTCTCTTACATGTAGCTGTCCAGTTTTTCCAACACCAGCTGCTGAAGAGGCTGTCATCTCCCCATTGTATATCCAAGGGTCCTTTATCAAATATTAATTGACTGTATATGTTTGGGTTAATGTTTGGATTTTCTATTCTGTTCCACTGGTCTGTGGGTCTGTTTTTGTGCCAATACCAAATTGTCTTGATTACTGTGGCTTTGTAGTAGAGCTTGAAGTCAGGGAGTGTAATTCCCCCTGTTTTATTCCTCCTTCTCAGGATTGCTTTGGCTATTCGGGGTCTTTTGTGGTTCCATATGAATTTTAGAATTATTTGTTCCAGTTCATTGAAGAAAGCTGTTGGTAGTTTGATAGGGATTGCATTGAATCTGTAGATTGCTTTAGGTAGTATAGCCATTTTGACAATATTTATTCTTCCTAGCCAAGAGCATGGGATGCATTTCCATTTGTTAGTGTCCTCTTTAATTTCTCTTAGGAGTGTCTTGTAGTTTTCAGAGTACAGGTCTTTCACTTCCTTCGTTAGGTTTATTCCTAGGTATTTTATTCTTTTTGATGCAATTGTGAATGGAATTGTTTTTCTGATTTCTCTTTCTGTTAGTTCATCATTAGTGTATAGGAAAGCAACAGATTTCTGTGTGTTAATTTTGTATCCTGCAACTTTGCTGAATTCAGATATTAGTTCTAGTAGTTTTGGAATGGAATCTTTAGGGTTTTTTATGTACAGTATCATGTCATCTGCAAATAGTGACAATTTGACTTCTTCTTTACCAATCTGGATGCCTTGTATGTCTTTGTTTTGTCTGATTGCTGTGGCTAGGACCTCCAGTACTATGTTGAATAACAGTGGAGAGAGTGGGCATCCCTGTCTTGTTCCCGATCTTAGATGAAAAGCTTTCAGCGTCTCGCCGTTAAGTATGATGTTAGCTGTGGGTTTGTCATATATAGCCTTTATGATGTTGAGGTACTTGCCGTCTATACCCATTTTGTTGAGAGTTTTAATCATGAATGGATGCTGAATTTTGTCAAATGCTTTTTCAGCATCTATGGAGATGATCATGTGGTTTTTGTTCTTCTTTTTGTTGATGTGGTGGATGATGTTGATGGATTTTCGAATGTTGTACCATCCTTGCATCCCTGGGATGAATCCCACTTGATCATGGTGTATGATCCTCTTGATGTATTTTTGAATTCGGTTTGCTAATATTTTGTTGAGTATTTTTGCATCTACGTTCATCAGGGATATTGGTCTGTAATTTTCTTTTTTGGTGAGGTCTTTGCCCGGTTTTGGTATTAGAGTGATGCTGGCTTCATAGAATGAGTTTGGAAGTATTCCCTCCTCTTCTATTTTTTGGAAAACTTTAAGGAGAATCGGTGTTATTTCTTCTCTATATGTCTGGTAGAATTCAGAGGTGAATCCATCAGGCCCAGGGGTTTTGTTCTTGGGTAGTTTTTCGATTACCAATTCGATTTCGTCACTGGTGATTGGTCTGTTTAGTTTTTCTGTTTCTTGCTTGGTCAGTCTTGGAAGGTTGTATTTTTCTAAGAAGTTGTCCATTTCTTCTATGTTTTCCAGCTTGTTAGCATATAGATTCTCATAATATTCTCTTATATTCTTTGTATTTCTGTGGGGTCCGTCGTGATTTTCCTTTCTCATTTCTGATTGTGTTTATGTGTGTAGATTCTCTTTTTCTCTTAATGACTCTGGTTAGGGGTTTATCTATTTTGTTTATTTTTTCAAAGAACCAGCTCCTGGTTTCATTGATTTTTTTCTATTGTTTTATTCTTCTCAATTTTATTTATTTCTTCTCTAATCTTTATTATGTCCCTCCTTCTGGTGACTTTGGGCCTCATTTGTTCTTCTTTTTCCAATTTCAGTAATTGTGTCTTTAGACTATTCATTTGGGAATGTTCTTCCTTCTTTAAATAGGCCTGGATTGCAATATACTTTCCTCTTAGAACTGCCTTTGCTGCGTCCCACAGAAGTTGTGGCTTTGTGTTGTTGTTGTCATTAGTCTCCATATATTCTTTGATTTCTGTTTTGATTTGGTCGTTAACCCATTGATTAATTAGGAGAGTGTTGTTAAGTCTCCATGTATTTGTGAGCCTTTTTGATTTCTTTCTAAAATTTATTTCTAGTTTTATAACTTGGTGATCTGTGAAGTTGGTTGGTAGAATTTCAATATTTTTGAAATTACTGAGGTTCTTTTTGTGGCCTAGTATGTGTTCTATTCTGGAAAATGTTCCATGTGCACTTGAGAAGAATGTGTATGCTGTTGCTTTTGGGTGTAGAGTTCTGTAGATGTCTGTTAGGTCCATCTGTTCTAGTGTGTTGTTCAGTGCCTCTGTGTCTTTACTTATTTTCTGTCTGGTTGATCTGTCCTCTGGAGTGAGTGGTGTGTTGAAGTCTCTAAGATGAATGCATT